>PVKU01000486.1:313361-472268 GCA_004027475.1 Anoura caudifer | reverse complement strand
TTCTTCATTTCACTTATTGTAGCCTTCATTTTTTCATCTAATTTGTGAGCAAAATCAACCAATTCTGTAAGCATCCTGATCACCAGGGTTTTGAATTGTGCATCTGATAGGTTGGCAATCTCTTCATCGCTTAGATAAATTGGCTCTGGGGCTTTGATTTGTTCTCCAGTTTGAGCCATTTTCATTTCTGGGGTTTTTTGTTGTTGTTATTGTTTGTTTGTTTTGTCTAGTCGCGGCTGTTATGTAGTGAGGGGTGGAGCCTCAGGTGTTCCCCCAGGGCGCGACAGCCCAGTCACTGGGTAGTGACGCTGTATGTGGGGGCGGGGTCTGAGAGGAGATAATGGCGCTTGCTTTACTCACTCTCAGATTCCAGTCCCCTCCACCACTTCCCCCTTTGCCTGGATTATCTGCGCGTGAATGTGGGACCACCCAGTCAGCCAGCTGCCTTCTGCAGCCTCACTGGTTCTGCACAGTTGCCGCCCCATGCCCGGGGTCTGCTAGTCGCTGCCTGTGCACCTGGGGGCTGCCAGCCGCTGCTGCCTGCATGCCTGGTCCGCACCTCCGCTTTCTCCTGCTGCGACTCCGCCCCTCTTACCGGTCTGGATGAATCGTTGTTAGACTTCCAAACAGTTTGATTTTCTGAGTTCTGGTTGTTTTCTTGTTTCTAAATCTTTGTTGTCCTTAATTTTGGTTGTGAGAAGAGGCACAGTGTGTCTGCCTACACCTCCATCTTGGCCGGAAGTCCTGTATTTTTCTTTTTTATGCTGCTTTTTCCTCCTTCCCTCCCTTCCTTGCTGCTTTCTTTCCTTTCTTCCTTTTATTGAGAACACGAATATCTTACTCTAACATAGCACCTGGCACATAGTAGGTGCTCAATAAATATGTTGAATGAATAGTAAATGAAATGCTTCTGTAGGCTGGGAAATGGAGTCCTTGAGCTTCCAATGCTTTCTCAGGTTCAGCAGGAACTTCAAACAGATGGCAACACTACCCTTCCTTTGATTAAGAACAGCAGGAGCAATCGGACACTCCTACCACGTTTCCTGGTGAGGTCCAGGAACACACGGGGTCCGAATTACCCTGGATGTGTGTTGAAGGCGCTGTGTTCTGGGCCTCAAGGCTGGACCTATTGAATCAGAACCTGGAGGGGCAGGAATTTGCATTTCTAAGAAGCTCTCAGAGTGTTTCTTCTGTGCATTCATGTTCTAAAACCCAAACTGCCCTATATAAACACAGTCAGTTGGCTTTGATCATCTGTGTAGCATCCTGGGGCCTCCCTCCTGCTTTCCATTAACGGTTCTTTTTCTTTTTCTCTCTTTAAAGTCTTGAGAGAAAAAAAGAAACCCACCTCTTCGGGGCAACTCTTAGTAGAAGAGAATCGAGAAACGGTGACATGATAGCAATGCAATGTCATTTTCTCATTATTCCTGTGTTCTGGGAGTGCATGCCACTGCTTGATATAAATAGATTCTTTTTTCTTTCTGGTATAGGGTGATGAAAAGCTACTCAAGTGCATTGGAAACAAGTGGCATATTTTGTACTTCTAAGAAAGCCTTCCTCCTTGTTTTAATGACCAAGAATTTCCCTCACTGGACTTCAGGGTTTTGAGAAGGAACGGATGCCATTTCTTCAAGGTACTTTGTGGGGTGGGCTCTGCTGATTGTGCAGCCAAGAAAAATGCTCATCCGCACTGATTGCCGGGACGATTGCTGGGACGAATGCCGATTCGTCCACTCTTCCTGTGCCGCCTCTTTTCCCATTCTCTGCACATCTCAGCTCTTAGGCCAATTTTAGTTCTGTCCCTAGAAAACTGTAGTTAATTGGAGTTCAAGAAGGCACACCTGCATACGAATCGTCCGAGGCCTCCATTGTTTGTTCTTAATCATCCTTAAATCATTCTGAGTTTTATTAGGAAGGCTGGTTTTGGATGCATTTGGCACATCACAGATCTGTACACTGTGATGTACATGTCCTTTCTAGTCAAAAAAGGTTGAATTGCACTGATTTCTTATGGTTCCCCCATTGGAAACCATATAACTTACCCAGCTGTCTATTTAAAAGTTATTTTAAATGTATAAAATTTTTAGACATCCAAAAAGGTGTAAAGAATAATGTAACAGACACCCAGGTACTCACCATCCAGTTTAAGAAATAATATGCTACCAAACCTATTAGAGTCCGCTCCCCAGCCATCCTCCTCTTGCCCCCACTGGGGGTAACCCCCATCCTGAATTTGGTGCTTCTTGTTCCCATACATTTATCTTTTTATCTGTCATGTGTATCTCCCCAAATAAGACACGCTGCATTGTTTTGCACATTACTTTATGTAAATAATAACAAAGGACATGCTTCCTCCTGTGACATCACGGCTGAGATTCATGCGTGGTGTTCTGTGTAGCTGTTGTTGAATGTTATTTTCCAAGATCAGGTGGCTGAAAAGATTTGCAATAAAAGCAATTGGCATATGAAAAAGGAAGTGCCTTTCGTTTTCCCTGTCTCTTCCCCAGCCATCCACCCAAGCTTGTTTCAGCCCATGTTTTTGGAAAGTCTTTGTATTGAGCAAGATTCCATAAAATATGCAGGAAACAAATGCAGCCTAACAATAAACAGTGGAGCAGTGTCACTGTTTTGAGACAGATGCCTTTGCAAGAGGAAGGGAATTTCCAGGTACAAAGTCAGATGGGTCCTGCTGGCTGGCAGCACCTCGCATATGGTAGATGTTCAGTAACTATTTTGCTGCATGAACAAATTAAAGGAGGGAGGCACCCAAGTCGAAAGCACTCATGTGATGGCAGAAGGTAACTCTGGGTTACAATCAGGGTTTGATCAAAACAAAGGGTAAAACTTTAAATGGATATGTGAATGGCAGATAGCATGCATTCCTCTCTTTGCCATTTCCTTACCCTCTCTTGCTGTGTGACTTTGGGTAAGACACTTAACCTCTCTGTGCTGTAGCTTTTTCATATATAAAATGGAGATGCTCATGCCCCACTCAGAATTCCTGAACCCTCATCAGCTCAGTGCGTACCGGCTCAGATTCCAACCATCAGTTCCTTCATTTTTTTCCCTGGGGTCTCCCTTTGGCCACCCACACTCACTGCCTCACCCCTACAGCAGTCTCTAGAGCTGGGGATTAGGGCCATCGTTGGAGTTGGGGAGTTGGTGTATTCACACCCCGTTCCCTCGCCCCTCAAGCAGGATAACCAAGGCCTGACTTCTACACTGACTTCTGGGCAGAATTAAGCTCTGATGGATGGTCAGACGATGGGCCCTTACTGAATGCCTTCCTTTTCCTGCCTCACTCCCCCTATTTCTCTACAGTGTTTCCTGGGATCGCTTCATGAACAAACATCTCAGGGAACCCAGCCTAACACACTTCCTGCTTCTGGAGCACCTGATACTCCCCTGCATTGGAGCACTCTCCGTAATAGCTTGTCTAGTCATCTCCCCCACTAAGTCCCACCCTCCTGGAGGGCCGGGACCCTCTGTCTTGTTCAGATCTGTCTTGTTCACCATGGTAGCTTCAGCACATAGCAGAGAGTCCACAGAGATTTGTAGGACAAATAAATGACTGACAGCCTCTTTGGGATCAGCACCCAATGAGGGCAGCTGACTGATCCGTGATGACAATTGTGTGGGATGTTATAAAGGGGAGGAAGGGAGCAGCTGTCCAACTAAGCTGTGCTTCTTTGGGGACTTGCCCATCTTGTGCTGGCAGGAGCCAGTGGATAGCTACTGCTCCAGAATTTCATGGAAGCAGCGGCCTTGACCTCTGTGTAACTTGAGTTGAGCACTTCCTTGGTGCCCATGGAACTGGGTATGTTTTGGCATCATCTTTGCTGAATCTGACTTCTTCCTTGTTTTTCTTTCTTTAGCCATTAGTTTCCCCCTCCTGTGTCACCTGTGTTCTGTCCTGAAGCAGCTTCCCCCACTTTCCCCCTGTGACTCATTGCCCCAAAAGATGCTCTGAAGGAAAGGAAGGTCAGGAGTCCTGTCCCCACAACATACAGGGTCCAGCAGAAGTAAGGCCTGTTTGAATGTAGTGGGTAGGATAATAATATGGGTGTAATAATTTATAGTTTTCAATTTGAACATTGCACCTGAAATGTCATACGATGTGCTTGAGTGTGATGTTGTTATGTTACAGAATTACATGCACGTGACTTTGTAATGAAAGGTTTTGTAATAAAAAAGGGGCGTTCTTTGTGCCGGACCCTGTATTTCAGTCTCGGGTTGTTTCCTGAATCTCTGAGAAGTAGCAGAGAAACAGATTAAAGTTTAAGGTTGACAGCTGTCTCCCTGATGGATAGGGAGAGATATGTGTGTGTGTGTGTGTGTGTGTGTGTGTGTGTGTGTCTTTGGAGATTTCTGGAGGAACTGATTAAATCCTGCGAAATACAATGTCAGACTCAGAGATTCCATGTGAGCTCATCAAGTCAGGCATTTGAACGTAATGATGAATATGGAGCCAGCATGTCTCAGGGTATCAGACCGTGACAGGCAGGTGGCTGTATAATTTTTTTGTCCATGTGTTGGTGCTATGTAATTTTGTTGCTCCATAAATGTTAGTGGTTAATGCTGAGTTAAAAGAACAGAATGTCTGCCCTCCCTATTGTCTCTTAAGAGACAGTAAACTATAGTTTTGTATCAGCGAACTATTGCTGTATAACAAACAACCCCCAAATCCCAGCAGCACGCAACAAACCTGTTTTTGTTTTTTTTTTTTGTTGTTGTTCATGAGCCTGCAGGTTGGCTGGAGTGGCTCCGTTCCATGTGTCTCTTATTCTTCTCTTGGGACTAGCAGGCCAGCCAAGGCATGTTCTTTTCTTGGTAATGGCAACATTTCAAGAGGGCAAGGCCATGGTGCTGCATGTTCTAAGCCTATGTTTGTATCATATCTGCACACATCCCATTGGCCAAATCAAGTCACATAGCTGGGTCCAAAGTCAAGGGACAGGGAAGCACGCTGTTTTGTGGGAAGGACCAGAGTTTCATGGTCCAGGGCCTGGATGCTGGCACGGGTGAGGGGTTGAGAAAATGGTTTAATCCATAGCAGAGCTGGTGGTGTGGAGGCAGACAGACCTGGTTTGAGCCCCTGCTCCACCCCTGACTCTTATGACTTGAGCAGATGACAGCCTCTTTGAGCTTTGGGCTCTCATCTTTCTGACAAATGGGTGTAATAATGGTGCCCTGAGCTTGGTCGTGTTGTGAGGAAGACATGAAATGATACCCACAAGCCACTTAGAGTTTCCAGCATGTGGCAAGTGCTCAGGAAATTGTAGCTGAAAACAAAAGCTCTCAGTAGTAGACTATGTTCCTCCAGGGTGTGGATATGAACTAGACTTCTACCCTTGATATGAGCCGCCATGAAAATGACTGCTCTGGTGCTGTTCCTGGAACTCCAGTGACCTGAAGGAGTCTGTGAATCCCCAAATATGTCTCACCTGGGTCACAGTGGGTGGTCGTACCAGATCTGACCCTTGAAATAGGAAGAGTCTTAAGCCTTTTGCTTGATCAGCAGCAAGACAGGCAACGGCAGTTGCTCAGGATAGCGACATTCCAAGGACACAACAGATGGGAGGCCAGATTGTGACTCTACGCGACTCCGAGGAATCTATTAGAAAACCTTAACATATTTGTTCAGGGTAAATATTTTAAATTTGTTGGGTTAACAATTACAAGCAATATAATATCCTTTTATAAAAGAAATGAAAGTAGCCTGTTGTGCTTAAATAGCTTTTTTAGTAAACATGAATATTATGATTAGATAATGAAATTTTTTTCTGGTGGGGGTCTGTCTACCTCATTGAGATATTTCATCTCATTGGCCAGAGCTGCCAGTCTGAGCAGTGCACGCTTACGGAACCCATGGCAGCCCTGGGCAGTCACTGCATTCCAGGGGCAGCCAGAGCAGACGTTGTAATCCCAAGTTACACATGACCCAATGAAACGAAGACGATAAGGTGGCAGGGAAGTGGTACTTTTAATAATTTTTATCCTGAGTTTATTAAGTCTCCAATGTTCATGCATTTCCAAGTTCCATTAATGAAAGGGGGGAAAAAAAACCCTGCTCTTATTAAGTAGAATTGAAATGGATTTTTAAAAAGGGTGAACCTTCCTTTTTCCCAAGTCTTTCAAGGTAAAATCTCTCTGCACCTGTGACGATCTGATAACTAGATTTTATAAAAGTGCTCCCGCATGTCAGGGCTAAAGAGGTCAGAGAACTCTTTCATCCTCCCTCTGCCTCATTTATGGAAGAGGAGACATCCCCCCCCCTAGAAATGTGAGTGGGCCAAAAAGATATTCTCACTGAGGAATAAGGAATTGAGACTGTGAGAATGCTGTGTAAATAAGTTGTTTAATTAAGGTGAGCCTGTGATTACAGGCATCTGTACCTTCTAAGAAATGCTGTGGAATACCTTACTAGTTGTCTAAACTCCTTATCTCTTCTCTGCTTCTTAATCAGTAAGAGACCCCTATATTGTTTGGGTGTCAGTCCACCCAGCTGAAAAATTATACTCCCCAACTTCATCTGTGGGTGTATTTTAAGATGCTCAATAGTGAGGATAGGGAAATAATGAAGTGTTTTTCACTCTGGGGGAAGGGAATTCTAAGTTCTGTTGTTCATTTTACTTTATGGTGTGTGTATCAGAGAGAGACAGACAAGCAAGGAGAGACAGGAAAAGAGAATGAGGGATGGGGGAGAGAGAGGGAGAAACTGCAAGGAGAGAAGCACATGCCAGTAAATACATGTGTAAGTTTCCATCACTGTCTTTGTGAAGATCCAACACCTGGCATGTCTGGCAGTCGGTCAGAGAGTGGCAGTCATCTCAGCCTCCCCCCAGTGCGTGCTGAAGCATGCCAATCACGTACAACATGCATGACCTATCACGCAGCATTTGAGCTTCAGTCAGGGTCTAGCTCTCTATTCCTTTTGAATTTAGAGGAAATGCCTGCCTTCTGAAAGCTGAACCACCTGTGGAAGTGTTTTAGTGACTTCATAACAAAAGGCGACTCAGGAGAAGGTGTGTTCACGTCCTTTATCCCAGGCTCAGCTCTGGTGAAGAGGCTCTCGATGGCCTCCTGGTTTCTCCAGGTGTGGTTTATGTCGCCTGTCCCCCGCCCTCCTTCTGATTTAGCGGTCTTAGAGGTGGCAGTTTCATGTCATACCTGTTTGGGGCATTTCTCCTTTTGAAGGCTTTCCACTTAAGTCTTCCAAATCAATGACATGTAATTCTGGAGAGAGGTTTTCTTTTGGTCCCAAAGACAGCAAATATTTCAATCAAATGCATGCAGTCCTTGTACTATTTTCTCTCCCTGTCTCTTGCCCCAGGGAGATGGTGGGGAAAAAAACCATAAAGAAGCTGCAGAGTTTGTGTGTTTACTTGACTATTTTGACAGGCTTCCTGGGCAGTAAAGTCTCTGGCTTATTTCTCAGGTTTGGGTTCAGAGAAACAGGTTTGAGTAAACCTTCTTTTAACCTCAGTATCAGCTCAGCAATGACTCCTTTCAGAATGACCTTTAATGTTACCCAATTGCTGACCTTGGTTCATGGTGGGTCCCACCAGGGCTCCTTAGGGTGACACTTGGGGTGGAATCAGGGTCTGGGAGTCCCGTGGCTTCGGCATTCATCCTGGCTGCTTGTGAAAGTTGGGCTTGACTTCGAGACTTGTCTTGGAGATGGAGAGTGGCAGCTTTCATTTCCAAACATATCAGCTCCGAGGCTTTGAAGTCCAGTGCGTTTGCTTGGCTCCCCATTTGCTAGTGATGGGACCTTGAACCTCAGATTTCTCACCTGCCAGGTGGGATGAATAAATCCCACCCCTGGGGTGCTGGCAAGGGTGCAGTGAGTTCATGCAAGTGAATGCTCTCAGCACAGCCAACCCTTGTTGCAGGCAGGGGCCCCAGGAAACAGACTCTGAGATGGAGATGAACACAGGGTGTTTATTGAGGGGAGCTCTTGGACCAACACCAGTGGAAGGGAGTGCATGCAAGCAGGGGAGGGCAGGGGGAGCAGTCAAGGTGCAAAGGGGGCCCAACGATTGCTTCAGTTGAGCCCCCAGGGAGCTCTGGGGCTCCAATGGCCAAGGTGAGTGGGTCTGTACACTCCTCATGTGTCAGTCACTTCTGTGGCCATCCCAGGATGCTGTGACCCTGGGTGAGGGGCTTTGCAGCCGGGGTCCTCCCTCTAAGGGGAATCTGGGCAGTGTATCACTGCGTCCACCACAACCCACAGCAGGTGATGGCTGCTCTCATTCTTACTGGGTCTGGACTGAAAGGAAATCTGACTTTTTTAATGTTTTCCCCTTCTGTAAGATGCTGAATGCTGCACTGCAGCTGCCATCCATTGAGCTGTTCGTGGAATGAATATGTGGTGAGCTGCTTGCTCAATGTGCTGGGAACTGGGAGGCTCCCCTCCCTGCATAGCTCTCATGTCCTTCACATTTGACACGAGGGTCTCATGTTCTGCAAGGTCAAGTTCACAGGATGAGTAGACTTGGGTGATTCCATGCCACAGGGAAAGAAACAAACTCTGCATATGTGCGCGCGCGTGCGCACACACACACACACACACACCCATCAAGGGTTATGGTGAGAGGCGTCCGGTGGGCACCAGAAAAGCAGACACTGATAGGATGATGGGTGCAAGAGATTGATGAGGGTTAAGGCCCATGAAAGGAAAGGGGGGAGGGGGAAGGTCTGGGCAAGGGAGAGCCCTCAGACTGTGAGGGAGGTCTGACCAAGTCTTGGACAACCCAGTGTGGGGCAGGGGGTGCTCCAGAGTACGATCTCGAAGTTGAGGGAACCCCACAGTAGACAGGGACGGCCAGGTCCCGATACCCATGCTGCACCCAGGTTTTGGCTGGGAAGAGGGTGATCTTGGCTTGAACGCTGCCTCAGATTCTGGAGGTTTTCATAGTTGAAGGAAATCCTTCCTTGAAGGAGGGTCTGGGCGGCTCATCTCCATGGCTGCCACTCAAGGGTCAGAGGAGGGGCATGTATGCGCGCAGTAGGCATGGCAGACACATAGAAGGACCTCAGCCATCTGCCCTCCCCTTGCCTTCCATGTTCTCCTTTTGTGGTTTCAGGATTCGTAGTGAGGAACAGGAGAGTGTGAAAAGTCATACAGCATTGCGTGGCCCCGGTGACAATAATGTCACTATTTTAATCTACAGAGTGTTTATCACATGCCAACCACTGGGCTAAGCAATTTACTTGCATAATCTCCAGGAGTCTCTACACAACTCTTTGAATTAGAGACCTTACTATTCCCATTATGCAGATGAGGGAGGCTCCCTGGGGGAGGTCACTTGCCCAAGCGATAGGGTGAGTGAGTCCACGCTCCTGAACCAGAAACTCTGCTCTACCATTCAGGGGCCCTGGCTGTCCAGAGCAGAGACAAAGGCCTTGGGAAAACCGCCCAAGGAGAAAACGAGATTTGAGAGCGCAGTATCGATTGTCTGGGCTGACAGTGGAGACGGTGACCAGCCTCATTTGCTGGGAGCGAATGTTTCCTTGACCCTGGAGGCTCTGAGGCTTATGCGGTCCACTGGCCCCTGTAACCACTTTGTGGCCTAAGTAGATAGAAATGGCAGGAAGAAGGTATGGGGAGGCGCTGGGGACATTACCTTAGGAACTTCTTGGTGTGCAGCCTCTAAGGAGAACTCTAATTAGACTATCTTTTTACTCCCCCAGTTCAGCTGAGCAGAGAAAGTCTGTGGCAGATAAAAATGACTGGAAAAGCCCTGGGGCAGGGGTTTGGGAGTCTGCTTTCCCATCAGAGCCAGTAGGTCTTTGTCCCTACAATGGCAGGGGAGGCTAATTGCCTTCTGAATCTGTGCCTGTTGCAGTCGGGATGGAGAAGTACATGCAGCAGCGGGGCCGCCGGAGATTTGGTGCCCAGAATTTAGGATTAATCGGAGGTTGGGGTGGAGACAGCGTGAGGAACTGGCCCGGCCCCTGTTCCCTTGTCTCCTTGCCTGTTCTCCCTTAATTCTTCATATGAGATTCTCTCTCAGATACTTCCAGGGGCTCCCGATTGCTTATAGGATGAAATTCAAACTACTCAGCGGGACCCACTGGGATCCACCCTATCCTACTTTGTTGCTTGTACTGAGCTATCCCCATTCTCTGACCCTGCTCTTTGCCTAGGCTATTCTTTCTACCTGGAATGCCCTTTCCCCTCTTCTCCATCTAACAAACTCCTACACATCCTACACAGCCCAGCCCCAATTCACCTTGAGTCCTTTCGCCTGGGGCTTCTCAAAATTGGCACATTGAGCTAAACCTTTCTTGGTGGTGGGGGCTGTCCTGGGCACTGTAGGGTGCTGAGCAGCACCCCTGGCCTCCACCCATCAGATGCCAATAGAACCCACCTCTGCCAGCTGTGACAACTAAAAACACCTCCAGACATTGCCCAGTGTCCCCTGGATGGCAAGATCACCCCTGGTTGAGGAAGTTGCTTAGCCAGTGTCCTCCAAGTCTTCCTCCAGGCCCCTGATCTCACTGGGCTCTAATTATTTGATGGCCTGTCTGTCCTCTCCCAAGACTAAATGCTCTTTCAGGCTGGGATTCTGTCTTATTCACCTTGGTGGCCTCAGCTCCTTGTATTGGGTGTGGCACACAGCAAATGCTGCGTGCATATTTGTCAAACACCTGAAGAATTGTGACGTGGAGCTGGGGGACAGCTGTCTGGAAATGCATTTCTCCATAAAGCTAAGGACAGTTAATGACCCTTGGGGTAATAATAGTAACCACCTCATGGAGTCATGCAGATTGTATGGCTTAAAAGATTTAAAGTTCTCAGAATAGGGCCTGGCACACACAGTAGGTGCTTCACACAGGTTAGCTATTGTTGCTCTTGTTATTTTTCTTACTCTTTAGGGTTCTCTATTTCAAAAAGGCTGGCAGTTTGAGGGTCACAAATGGCACAGGAAAAAGGTGGACATGGTTGGGGGATCCCTGTTAAGGTCAGATGCATGTAAACTTTGGCCCAAAAAACTACTACTTTATAAAGTGAGTGGTAAGTAGATATTATGCTGAGAGCTGGTGCGCTGACACAGTGGTTAAGGGCAAGGACTCTGGGCCTGCCTGGGTTGGAATCTTGAGTTCGTGACTGGCTTAGCCTCAGCTTCCTCATCTGTAAATGGAGACAATACCAATTGTGTCACCCTCACAGGTCATTGTGAGGGTGAAATGAGTGAACGTATGTCAAATAGCACTGGCTCAGGCTCTGTGAATCTTAACTCTCCCCACCGTCCTCACTGTTGCTGTAATTTCTAGCTGTACTCTTGAATGGCGGCTCCGAAATCCATCTTCCCACAAGGGAACCTGGGACGTTCGGGTGGCTGGGGCATGCCACCACTCTCCGTTGCAGTGCCAGGCAGACAGGACTAGTTGATTCTGGAATCCTGTTCCCTCTGAGCCTTAGACTCCTTCTCCAGGTGGCTACAACCAGTGGTGAGCTGTGTGCACCCGATGGGAAGCTTCTGCTTCAGCCAGAGGCATCTCCATTAAGTATTCAATTCTATTGTGGGGGGGGAGGCGGAGGGAAGGGGCACTAGACTGCGGGGTCAGCGACATGAACGGTAGTTTTCCTGGACCTCAGGTTTGAGTTTGCTTTCGCCCCTCCTCCTGCCATTGTACCTGGAACATCATCACCCAAAACTTCTCCAGAATGTCAGTGCCAGGTCCTAGGGAAGCCAGCAGGACACGCTCCCTGTGGGGAGTCCAACTGCTGGAGTAAGATGAGGCCCAAACCCCCATACACATCTGTGCCTTTGCCCAGAGCTGCTCGAAGTGTGGTCCATATACTCACCCACAAGCTTGCTGGTCTGTGGCGGGATAAGCACAGAAATTGAGACTGGGTTTGTTTCCAGGGACCACAGTAACAAGTGAGAACCAATGGGGTGGCCTTAAACAACAGAAATGTATTCTCTCACAGCTCCGGAGGCCAGAAGTCCAAAATCAGAGTGTTAGCCTAGGATTCGTCCTTGTCTCTTCCAGCCCCAGGTGGCCCCTGGCAAGCCTCGGCTTGTGGGTGCATCACCCAGTCTCTGCCTCATCAACACATGGCCTTTGACCCTTTGTGTCTCCTCCTCATTCTTCTAGATTTTTCCAAAAATGTATTTTTTTTCTTTTCAGCTTTATTTATATATAAGTGATGTACAGCACTGTATGAATTCAAGGTGTATCAGGGGGGTCCAACCTGCGGCCCATGGGCAGGATGGCTGTGAGTGCAGCCCAACACAAAATCGTAAGTTTACTTAAGACACTATGAGATTTTTTTTTTTTTTGGTCATTACATGTCACAGTGTATTTAATGTTTGGCCCAAGACAACAACACTTCTTCTTCCGTTGTGGCCCAGAGACGCCCAGAGGTGGGACACACCTGGCAGTGACTTGAGTCACACATACTGCGAGATGGTAACCACGATAAGCTTAATTTGCATCCGTCCTATTGCATTTTGCGTCGGGCCCTAAGGCTCACTCCCATGTTCTAGGAGTTTCTCCGTGGCGTCTTGTCCGTAAGTAGTTGTTAGTTGTTCTTCTTGTGAGAGGGAGTGGAGTCAGGAACGACCTTTATTGCCATCTTGGTGACATCACTCTTCCTGATCTTCTTAAAGGACACCAGCTATGGGACTTTTAAAGGATAGTGAAGGGCCACTCTAGTCCATATGACTTCATCTGAACCAATTACATCTGCAAAATCTCGATTTCCAAGGAAGGTCACATTCAGAGGCTGCAGGCGGACAGGCGTTTTGGCGGAGGGGGAACATGTTCAGCCCTGCCCCAGGATCGTGCATTTCCTAGACCGCGCGTTCCGGGAGCACTGTCTAGGTGACCCCCACCCTCTGCCGTGGCCACTGCAGGGGTGTAGAGGTGGCATGGCGAGTCCCGCTGGCAGATGAGCGGTGGCATCCCTTGGGGAGCAGACGGCTCACCAGACAGTCACGTGCTGAAGAAAGGAGACCTGTCCCATCATAGCAGAGCTGTTCAGCCAACTCGACGTGGGACTTGCGCTCGCCTCGTCCATTTTCTAATCCTGGGATGGCTGGCATTTCCTGATGCCTTTGAAACCCAAAGGTTCGTGACAGGTCCACAGTTCTGTGAGCTGGGTTCTCTACCTAGGTGTTTGGTTTGCTTTTTCTCTCCTACAGATGACTTTCTAAGGGGAGCAAAGTAGGATCACAGCGTGAGGCAAATGCCCTCATTAAGAAGAAGAAGGCAGAATAAACAGAATTTGCAGTGTCCCTAGGTATTCCTTCCTGGGAGCAGCTTGGAACTGTTAGTGAACTTGAGTAAGTTTGCTTGACAGCCGAGGGGGCTTGGGGAGAATGCCCAGGACAGCTCTGCAGACGTGACTGAGAAATTCATTTTTCTTCTCCGCCAGCCCTGACTCCTCCCAAGAGCACCCAGCCTGCAAGAAAAATGATAATTCTGTGCTTAGGTTCCACAATGTGGATGCTGATGGTAGCAATTAGGTGTTTTCTGAGCACCTGCTGTGAGCCATTTGAAATCAGCCTTGCTAGGTGTGTGTTCCTAGTACCAGTTTCCAGAGGAGGAAAGGGAGGCTCAGAGCGATGAAATTACTTCTTTTGAAGTCACGCAGGGAGCCACCCCCTGAGCCAGGGTTGGGACTCAGGTCTCCAATGACTCCCTCTGTCTGCAGGGAGAGTTGCCCGGCATCTGGATGGGTCATCCAAGCCTCCACTGTTCCCACTGGAGGCTGGGATGCTACCCTGAAGGAGCTTAAACTTGGCTGCTGTGCTCTTCCACGAAAGAAGTTGTGATCTACTGGGCTGGATGGGACCTGGGGTCGAATTCCAGCTCAGGCACTCTCTAGCTGTCCTGGTCCTGAATTTCCCAGACCTCCTTTTTGGCAGCTTCCCTTTGGGTCTGGCCATGGGGGAGCCTGGAATTAGGTGAAAAGGTGGAGGGAGGAGAGAAACCAGGGGATTTCTCCCCTTTCTCTCTGCCCCTGGCAGCTTTGCTGACTCCTTCAGGGTTCCAGCTTCCACCAGGTGACCCTGGCCCCAGGGTTCGGAACATACCACCTCCTCCCTCTGTCCCTTCTGCCACTGCAGATCTCCGCTGGCCTCACAGCCTCCAATCCCATCCCTCACCATGTCACCAGCTCCCTGCATTCAACTCTCTCTGTTGTGAATCCTTGAAATGGTGTCTAACTTCTTGATTGTATCTTGACTGAGACTCCAGCTCACTGGCTTCACTTCTCTGAGCCTTGGTTTCCCTGTCTGCATGAGAGGGATGATAATGGTACCTCCCACCTAACACATGTGTGAGGATTAAATGAGATCATTCTAGTTAAACCCTTGGCTCGGTTCCTGGACTGGACTAAGAATGGTCTTCCCAGCTCCGAGACCCTGGGCACGACTTCCAGCTATCTAAGCAGCATAATTAATTCTATAGTTAGCCACAGAGCCTTACTTTGTCTAAGTTTTCTGGAAAGCATGGGATCTGGGTCTGCATATTCATGACCATCCCCAGAACACATCCCAGTCCTGATCTACCAGCTCCTGCCTCCCTCTCTCCCGCCTGCAGGCGGGGGCACGATGGCATCTTTTCTCAGCACCCCGCACAGGCGGGTGGGCGCAGAGCACATGCTGAGCTTTCAGAATTTCCTGGGGCTCCCGAAAGCTGTTGTGTTCTCGTGAAACAAGAGCTCGTCTTATAAACCTGTCCGTCAGAGAAGCTTCAGTTTCTGATGCCAAGCGTCATCCCCTCAGACTGCTGGCTGAGTTCAGCCTTCTCCCCAATGGTCTTGTAACAAGCACCCTGCTTTGGCAGGGAACCAGGCCCCTCTCTATGTCACGTTGTATGGTGAGACCTTGACCATGAGTGCTCAGGTGCAAAGTCTGAAAGTGCCATTGCATGTAGATGTCTCCCATTTCTCCACAATTCCAGGGCTACTTGTCCCTTTAAAATCGAAATCCAAATGGTCCCCGCTCCCATCCCAGGTATTGTGGGAAGTCTGTTGTCTTCTTGGGCGTATCTAAGGATTCTCAGAGGACTCTTGATCGCCTCTGTTTGGAGTTCTAGATGGCTTCCTATCATATCTCGCCTTCTGAAGCTGGTGTCTTCTCTTCGTCTTGCATGGAACCCACCTGCTCTCCTCTATACCTCAGAGGATCACCAGAGTAGGTGAGCTGTGTGTAGCAGAGTTCTACTGAAAGCTTGGGGATCGCTGAGCTGGACTATGCATGGCTCAGGACAGAATGGAAAACAGGTTAAGATTTGCTGTTCAACCCTGCAGGCTCCTTGGCCATCCCTGCTACAGGGACTTGCTCATTCCTTGTCTTTATTCCTGGGCTCCCACCTGCTGCCATGTTGTGAGGGTTCCAGGCTCCTTGATCTCTGTTCTCATCATCTCTCGTTTTGGTTTGCTGCTCAAACCTCCAAATTCCAAATTCGTGCTGCTTCTGCACCGAGGGTCAAAAATACTTTTTCCTCTACTGGAATTCCTTCCAGGTGCAGAACCGCCTTTGTTTAGAAGATTGCTTTGGTGGGTGTTTGGGGAGGGGGCGAGATTTCTGCCCACATGTCCTGGGACTCCAAAGCTTTGAAGAGGATGGAGGGGGTCAGAGACAGCAGGAGGGCAAGAGATGCCTCAGCAAGTTGGAGAGCGGCATGGGGCAGGCGAACACCCAAGAAAAAGCCCAGTGAATCTTGTGGGATTAGTAGGGTCTCCAGTGGGCACCAACTATTGCCCATGTTGCTGTGACGTTCACCTCTCCTTTGTCCCCCCTACGGAGGGACAAAGATGTTAGAGATGACACTGGCAGGACAGTCTCACTGTCACTAGATTCTTATGAGGATCTGGAGAGGTACCAAGCCTGCGGAGGCTGAAATAACACTCGTGTACCTGAGGGACCACCTCTGGCACCAGAGTGGGGATCGTTGCTGAGAGGACCATGAGGAAATCAGCCTTTGGGATGGACAGAAACTGGGAACTGGAATGTTCTGGAATGTGCAGAAGTCTAGGGATGAGACTTTGTGCTTCCTTGGAGGTGGGATCAATGACAGCCTCCACCAGGCAGGGTCCTGGCCAGAAACCATTGTCATTCTCGGCCGAGTTATTCAGGGAGCTGTTTGCATGCAGAGGTATTTCCAGAACTGTGAGCAGGGTTGGGGAAACCAGTGAGAAATAGCGCTGTGTCCTGGGGCTGTTACCAGTGGGGGTCGTGGTTGCCCCAGGCCCCACAGAGAAAGTCAGGTTCGTTGCCTGGGGAATGCTGCTCCTGACATCACCAAGCGGTGAGGACTGCGGGGGCGTGAGGTGGCATGGTGACATCAGGAGTCCACAATGGGTCTCTCGAGCTAAAGTCAAGGTGTTGGCAGGAAGCTCCAGGGGAGAGTCCATTCCTTGGCCTTTTCCAGCTTTAATTCACGTTTGTTGCCCCATCTGCAGTTACTTCTGTCCAACCTCCTGCTTCTCATTGTGTCTCTCCATCCTCCTCCGTAGCCACCTGTCCCTCTCTTAAGGACACTTGTGATTGCGTTGAGGGCTCACCTGTCTAACCCAGGAAACTCCCCACCTTGAGATCTTGTAGGTGCAGTCACACCTCAGTGCTCATTGGTTTCAGAATTTGTCAAACCTTATACTCATCGCATTGTGATGAGAAAAAAAAAGGTTTCAGCACTTGGCGCTTGCTTGGGAGTCATCGCACTTGCTGGAACTTGCATGAGTCGCGCTGCTGCCCCACAAGAGAAAATTGCTTGATTGTTCAGTACTTGTCAGTTTCGGCACTCGTCACAAGTTCCAGAATGACTAATGATGATTACTGAGGTACTGCTGTGCCTCGAAAGAACCCCCTGGCCCTGTAAGGTTCTGGGCTTAGGATGGGGACAGATTTGGGGGGTGGCATTCTGCCTACCAGGCCCCTTCATGCTGGCTCCCGCAAACATCATGCATCCCTCGTGGGATGTTAATTTCCCAATCAAGAAGCGGGGTGTTCTCCCCGGACCACACCCAGAGAATGAGACTCCATACCATCTCCATTGTGCCTCCCTTTCTATTTCCGAGCGTGCCTGCTCCTCCACTGCAGTGCACGCTGCCAACTGTAAAGGCAGCACACTGTCCTTTGAATCGTCCCAGTGCCCTCACGGGGAGTCCCATGCAGTAGTTGCTCAATAAATGCTGTGGCTTGACTGTCCGTCCTTCACAGGGCCATTCAGAGCACTGGGTTGAAGGGGTTTGGGGGATATCCCAGGGGAGATGGGAAGCCACTGGAGGGGTGAAGTAAGAGCATGGGAATATTCGGAGAGAGACGGTGAAGGATTTGACATTTCAGCATTCCAAGGCTTTGAGCGAAGACAAGGACACGGGCATTTTAAAGATGCAAATTTGGGGACTCAAGAGATTTCATGGGGGAGACGTGAGCAAGATATCCTTCTGGTTTGCCTTCACCAGCACTTTCTTTCTGTCTTTCAAATGATTTGGAAAGTTAGAGGTAGTAGAAGTGAGCCAGCTGGGCTGCGTAGGCTCAGGAAATGAGTTACAGAAGCAGAAGGGCCCTTGGAGCTTAGGAGAGGGAGAGGCAAAGGTGAGGCGCCTGGGGGGAAGGAGAGGGGAGGGAAAAGGTGCGAGTGTGCTCCCGAGAGGGAGGGCACACCCGCCAGTCCTTTCCACATCAGCTTTCACACACGTTCACACTTTCAGTCTTTGAGCCTGATTATCTTGGAAACTCCCTCGGTGTCTTGCCCTGGCCTTTCCCATAGTAGGTGTTAATTAAAATTTTGGTGAGTCAGACTGAGCTTGGTGAGCTGCCTGACCTTGAAGGTTCTAGGCTCCAGTATCCCCCTTGGTAAATGAAAGGGTTAGACACTCACAGCACTGACTCTCCCAGTGATGGTTCGAGTCCTGCTTCTTGGCACCGTGGGCATTTGACGCCCCCTTGCTTGGGAGGGAAGACTCTGAGGATCTCATCCGACTCTGAGACTTGGAGCTTGACAGCTGTCTCTCCTGTTCATCAAGCATCCGTGTGTGCCGGCAATGCCCCGGCAGAGCGTTAGCTCATTGAATCTTCTCAATAGTCTCATGGAGAAAGGTACCCTTAGGAGCCCCATTTCACAAATGAAGGAGCTGATGTGTGGAGGGCCAGGTGGCTTGCCTGAGGTCACACAGCCTGGAGGTCATGGAGCTAGGTTCCCCGCATCTTCACCCCAGAAACCAGCCCTGACCCTCTGCTTCGATGGTCAGATTCTTCTAGTTTTTTCTTTTAACCCTAAATATCTCAGTGTGTGTATCCCAGGAAAAAGGGCATTCTCTTGCAAAACCACAATTCAGTCTTCAAAATCAGGAGACTTGGCATCCCTGTAACACGATAATCTAACCCATAGTGCATTTTCAGATTTAGTCAGCTGTCCAGATACTTCATCTCTGTCCGGAAGCCACGCCGGGGCTCTGCATTACCTTCGGTTGTCTGTCTCCTCAGCTCCCTTTATTCTATCACAGCCCCTCAGCCGTTCTGGTCCCTGACCTACACATAGTCCAGGTGTACAGACCTGCTGTTTTGTAGATGGATTGATTGGCATTGGGATTCTCAAGGGCATTCGAGGCCAGTGTTTTTCTCACCTGTGCCTTCAATCCATTTGAGCCAACAGCCCCCAGCCCCACCTGCTGGGAACAGAGATACATTTTGTCTCTCTCATCAGTGCTCTGGGGTGCGGGCCAAGGGCATTGTGGGACAAGGACTGAGCTGGGAGTCAGGACGCCTGGGTGCCTTCCTCGGCTTTGCACTGTGTCACTCAATACCATCCTGGGCCCAGGGACTCCAGCCGTCTCACCGGTCAAAGGGAAGCAGCGGAACGCGTTACCTCCTACTCCATTCCTGCTCTCAGACTCCGGGAATGCAGCTCCATTCTAAAGAGTCTAGAGGCTTTTCCCTCTGAAAAGGGCTCCTTCTGAGCCAGAGGTCTGCTAGTGTAGGGCTCATCCCGGAAATGAAGCTGCTCACACATCTTTTTCCAATAGAAATCAGCCATTTGTCAACTCTGCATCCAGCCAGGCAGAGCTCAATGGCAGTTAATTAAATTGGTAAATAAATGATTGTCATACAAATCTCATTAACAGACATGAAAACGGAATTACCTCTTTCAGGCACAAACTTAAAAATTATTATCTGTCATCTTTTAAAGAAGGGCTGCTGCTTTTTAAAAATCTCTCCACAAGGCTAATAGTTTGTTTATAGTGAATGCACTCAGAAAGAGATAAATTCAAAATACCGTGGACCGAGTCAGGTTTTAGAGTTTGCCCTCTTTTTCCTGGCAGAATCTGGCCGAGGAGTCCAGATGTCTATATTTGCAGGACAGCCTCTCAACAGGGTGCTGAATAATGCATTCTCGTCTGGTCACTGTTGAGGTTGTCATGCATGCAAAGTAGTTTCTGAAGGAAGGGGCCTCTGTTCTCCTTCACACCGAAGGTGAAGGAGATAGCTCAGAGGTGGATACTGTTTTCCCAGAGCCACCACATGAGCCTCTATCATCAGCCTCTGAACCGTACAATTTTATTCTCATGGAATGTTCCAGAACTGGACAAAGCCAGAAATACTGTAGCGGGCTTTGTAGTAGCATCACCGTCTCAGTTGGATGTAGACCTCAAGTCAGGGGACCTGGCGTGAGTGGTTTATTTGGGGGTGGCCCCGGAAATGCTGGATGGGATGTGGGGACGTGCGAGAAGGGAGCCTGAAGTGGGAGAACCACCGAGCCAGGTATTATGGGGAGCAACTGGATTTTAATCCCACTGGGGAATTTTGGGAAAGCCATAGAACATAAACCTCATTTTACACCCCCTACAGTGGGCAAGGGAGGTGGGGTGTTTCTGCACCTACTCTAGCAGCATCCAGTGAGGGTTGCTCCCTGAGGATGTTGAGTTCCTGATACTTCTCCCTGCCAGGAGCAAGGGGAGAATGGTGTGGAGGGCACACTATGATGACAAGGCCAAGGGGTGGTGGGTGGGGCACAAGGGTGTACGTCACAATCCCAACATCCAACCTTCCTTCTCGCCGTAAGTGTCCTGACTTGCATTCCATACCTTTTCTACTTAGCCTTCGGAGGAGGCTAACACTACCCAACTCCCGGATCTAGGAATGGGAATATGTAGTTTAGGTCTTAACCTCATCATCATCATCAGTCTGCCCCTGGGCACAGGTGTCGGTTCAAAAGGACACTTGGGGGTAACTCAGGCTGCTGAGAATCTGGGGGAGGCTGGAAAGCATTTCCCACCCTTTTAAGAGGACTTCCAAAAAGCCAGCGTTCTCTCCCCCTGTCTGGACTTGGGGGGTAAAGCACATGGCCTTGGGAGTTGACAGGGACCATGGAGACGGTGAAGGAGAGCCACGTGGAGGACGGGGCCAGCACCATGGGAGGCGGGGAGAGGAAACAAGCCTGAACCCTGGTCTCACCGTTCTGCTGCTGCATCAAGCTGTCCTTGACACTCGGCCCTCCTGAGGACGTCTGGTTATTTGAGCCAGTGTATCACTTTATCATTTAAGTTGCCAAGTTATTTTTTTGTTGTTGTTTGCAACTGTGTACTCCCTGTGTGATTCAAATGAGTATGCTCAGTTTGGGGTGGGGTGGGAGGGGAGGGAGTGAGGACATGGAATTTCTCGTGCACTGTTGGTTGGATGATGAACTGGTAGGACCCTTCTGGAAGCTGTAATCATAGGCAGGCAGAGGTGGGTTTTATTCCTGGCTCTGCCGGTTCTTGGCTGTGTGGCACTGAGAGTTTACATACCTCTCTGAGCCTCAGTTTTCCTCTCTGAAGAACAAGGGGTAATATAGGCTCCAACCTTGTGGGATTGTTCCACAGGCAAAGGAATGCAGGGCCCTGCCCCAGCTCCGTGCTCAGTAATCACTAAGGATGATTCCTGTTCAGGAGAGGTTCTGCGGTCATGAGGCTCAGAAGCCCTCAGAATGTGCAAACTTTTGCACTCAGCAGATTGGACTTCTAGGAATGCACCCTCAGTAAATCATCAGCTCCATGCCTGAAGACAGAAGTGTGAGAGGTTTTTTTTTTGTTTGTTTGTTTGTTTTGCACCGTGATTTAAATGGGCAAAAAATTCACGAACCGTGTAAATGTCCCACAGCAGGGTCTCTGTTAGAGCAGTGGCAGTAACACGGTGTGACGTGGTATGCCAGCGTCACTGAAGCACCGAGGCGTGTTGTGGTACGACACGCAGAGATACTCGTCATGCTTTCAGCAGGACAAGATGGGGTGTGCGAGCAGCAGGCGAGGTTGGTGCAGCCTTTGTGAGGAAGGCCTGGCTGCGCCCCGAGGGTGAGGCTCGCTCTCTTCGGGGTCCAGTGTGGGATGCTGGTTGATTTTCAAAGCCCGTTCTCCATGGCGCTTGGGTGTTTAACAGTACATTGAGGTTCACAAGTTACTTTTATAACCAGAAAATGTTTTTCTACTTTATTTTACTTTTTGACCTTGTCATTGTAGATCATTTTAGGAGCCATGGTCATTATGTGAAAACTATAATCACCATTTCTAGGTTTTTAAAAAATGTTTTATTTGTTTATCTGTTTAGAAAGGGAAAATGATGCTTTTTTTAAACTTCAATGAAATTTATTTATTTATTTACTTATGTTTAGGGCTCAAGTCTATTTAAAAAAATTTATTGTTGTTCAGTTACAGTTGTCCCCATTTTCCCCGCCTTACTCTCCCCAGCCCTACCCACCCTCTGCCCCCCACATTCAGTCCTCCCCCTCCCATTGTCCACGTCCATGGACATGTTCCTTCATACATGTTCCTTGACTTTACCCTCCTCTTCCTCTCCCCCATTATCCTCCTCCCTCTAAAAAAAAAAATTATTTTTGACCTGTGTTTTTCTGGAACTCTGGTTTGCTTTTCTCTCTCCTGGAATTCACAAAGTGCAGTCACATCCTGGAAATGCAGGGACAGAAGAGACATCACACGACCAGCAAGGCCAGCAGCAGCTTCGGCAGATGAGGAAGTGAGACCGGACATGGAGCGTCGGCCATGGGGCTCCATGGGGCTCCATGCGCCTGTGGCTGTCGGTGGCAGGGAGGGTTTTGTTCTTTTTCTCCTTTACCAACCCCGTTAGTTTACCTCTTCCTAGAATTTGAAGACATAATCTAATATTCCCCTTCAGGACAGTTTTAAAAAAAATTTAAAGTTCACTCACCTCCCCTCCTCCCTCCCTCTCGCAGCCATCGGCCTGTTATCTGTTTCTGAGTGAAGCTCTTTCCCTTTTAAAACCACAAATGAGGCTCAGTCCCCCTGACCTGTTGAACTGCCAGGTGCCCCTCACGTTCCTGCACTCGGAGTGGGTTTTCACTCTTTACCCCAAAAGGTGCAGGTCACAGGAAGGGTTTTCCTTTAACCTTCATTTGTTTCTCATTACTGAAGTAATGTGTGTCCCTAGTAAAAAAGTTCAATGACAGAACTGTATTACTTAGTCCCTGCACCTTCCCCTCTCCAGTACGGCACTCCTATATTCAAAGTATCTATAGCTCTTCTGCATGTGAACTTACCCTCTGCATTTACTTTCTGTGTGTGTGTGCGCTCATAGATGCCTCTTGTATTTCCTCTGTTCCAAACCACCACCGTTGGTAAGCTGCTTTTTTTGACTTGAGAGCCGCTTAGCAAAAAAAAAAAAAAAAAATTCATTATATGAGAAGGCAAGTTTTAATTTCAAAAATAACTTGAAAAAATTGGTTCTTAAACATCAAAGACTAGAAAGTATACATGTATTGCTTTTTTATTAATCATTTATGTACAAAAATGCACAAATCACTACAGTTTGATGAGTTTTGATATATAGTGGTTCCCTGCCCCCAAAACCCAAACAAACCATACAGCCATACTTCATACACTTTCCTGCAACTCACTTTTTTCACTTAGCAATATAGTATCTCAGGCATCTTTGCACATCTACTGGCTGCCCAGCATTCATCATTGTAGCTGTAAGATCGTTTATTTTCCCAAACTCCTATTGATGGACATTTGGGTTGTGTCCAATTCTTTTGCTGTTACAAACAGTGCAGTGAATCTCCTTGTGCATCTATCTTGGTGCCCTTGTGGGAGAATTTTTCAAAGGTGGAATGTTATTGATGCCCAAGCACGATCGATTCAAATGCTTCATGTAGGATGTTCACGCAGGATGTCCAGGAGATGGAACCTCTGTTCTCGGAAGGGCACGGTGAGGCAACATTGTCCTGCTCTCACAGTCCCGACCAGGGGCCTCCGCTCCTGCGTCAGCCTCTCCCAGAGGTGAGGGGTTCCGGGCAGAGCCCTCTTGACTCCCTCCCTCATCTTCCCAGTTTTGTACCCAGGTGAAACCTTGTCCACTTGATAGGGCAACTCAGGGGCTTTGTTTGCATTGATCTGTGGGAAACTAGCTCTATTCTGGGCTCTTCGGGCTCTGGGGTGCTATGGTGAATTGATGGACGTGGTCCCCATGCTGAGGCTGACATGCCTGTGGAGGAGGCAACAAACAAGGAGACAAACGATTTAGTGCAGAAAAGCTGCATTAGCCGCTTCTCATAGCCTCACCTGGCTCACAGATTGTGGGTGGTGGGAACATTCTTCGGTGCCCTACCTGACCTACACATAGCCCTCCCAGCTCTGACCGGAAATGGGGGAGAGTCCCCTTTGGGAGAGCACCTGATACTCCTGTCTTGTCCAGTCGGTGGAGAAGTATGCTCCTTTCTCTCCATAGACCCAGTAAGGTCCAGGGATCAATGATTTCACAGAAGGAAACCCCCGATTTTGTGGAGGCAGTGAAGATTAGTGAGAAGAGCTAATGATGAGGGGCTAGAAAAGTCTGGGTTCGAATCCTAGCTCTGGTTCACTGAATAATGGCTCCCCAAAGGTGTCCATGTTCTCATTCCTGGGACCTGTGAATATGTTACCTTATATGGCTGATGGGTCTTTGCAGATGCAAGCAAGTTAAGGGATTTGGGGGAAGATTATCCTGGGATTTTTTTTGGGGGGAGGAATGTAATCATATGGCACTTATATTTACAAGGGAAGCAGGAGGGTCAGAGTGAGCAGGAGTTGAGACAATGGGCGCAGAGGCTGTGTGGGGCCGTGACCCAAGGAATGCAGGCAGCTTCTAGAAGCTGGAAAGGGCAAGGAGGTGATTACCCTGGAACCTCCAGAGAGCTCTGACTGCCCATTTGGACATCTGACCTTCAGAGCTGTCAGACACAATAAACCTGTGTCATCTGAAGTCACTAAGTGGATGGTAATGTGTTATAGCAGCAACAGGAAACTAATACACCAGTCTGGCTACTTAACTGCTGGGTGACATCAGGCAAGCTGTTAACCTCTCTGAGCCCCAGTTTATTATCTATAAAATGTGCCCAATGGTACCTCTTCTGTGTTTTTTTTTAAACAATTGGAGATAAAACATTGGAAGTGCCCACTTTAGTTCCTGGATCATGATTGATGCCCAGCAAATAAACAGAAGACATTGTTACTATAATAGTAATAATAACTATTATTATCATTATTGATAATTGAATCCCTCCACATCATAGACTTGAGACATCTTACAAGAACACGAAGCAGGAACCAATGACAAAAAAAGAAATAAGCTCAGGATGAACAAAAATACAAGTCAGGGCACAAATTCAATCCAGGGCAAAGGCTACCCAGGTGTAAGCAGCGTGAATGTAAGGAAGTGCACCAGTTGAGCTTCAAATTTGGCACTGAGCTTCCTGGCTGCCAAAGTGACAAGGGGGACCTGCTAAGTCTTATATTTTTTAATAATAGAAGAATTTAGTTGCTCAAGGAAAGCAAAGCCTTTGTTAGTAATATAATAAATCTACATATTTTTCCTTTGGCATGCTGAGCAAAAGCATAGCCAACTAATTATGCAATTATTTATTTAAATCTGTCCCCTCTTACTAGACTAGTTATTCTTAACCCTGGCTTCATACTAAAACTACATGGGCTTAAAAAAATACTAATGCCTAGTTCCACCCCAAGCCAATTACATCAGAATCTCTGGGATTAGAGCCAGATGTCGGTGCTTTGAAAGAGGTCCCCAGCGCTGGGGACTGGGTCACAAAGGGTCCCTGGCATTTCTGGCGATGGTTGAAATATAAGTAAGTAAGTAAATAAATAAATAAATAAATAAATAAATGAAAAGCTCCCCAGGTGGTCCTGGTGGCAGCCAGGATAGCAAACCATTGAAGAGAGCCCCCAGCTCCCTGGAGGCAGGAACCAGGTCTGTCTTACTTGCAGATGGCCTAGTGCCTGGCACTGAGTAGGTGCTCAATGTGCATTTAAATTTTTTTGTGTGTGCACGCAGGTAAACCATTCCCCTGATTTAAAAAAATGTCAAAAGACAGTTGAGTATCTTCTTCCTCATCTATCCCCTGTCTACCTAGTTCTAATCTCTCTCCAGGTCCCCTCCTCCCGGCATAGGTTATCATTGGTGTAGTCTTTCCCCCCACCCCGGATCTTGTTATGTAAAGATAAGTAAAATTGAACGTGTGTTGTATGTAGTCTTAGTTGAGTTGCTGGCCCCATTCTTCCCTCTTCTCTGGTGGTATTAAACATCCACACCCCACCCTTGCCAACGGCCTTATGGTAGCTAGCCTGTCCTTCACACCTTGCCTTTGGACTTGGCCATGTGACTTGTTTTGGCCAATGGGATGTTAGCTGACAAGACGTGAGAGAGTCTTGAAAAGTTTTTGTGTGATCAGTGTTGCTCTCATGGGCTCCATGACCTGCCATGAGGACCATGTCAAGGTTGACTCTTGCCCCTTCGGCCTGGCTTCTGAGTGAGGAAAGTGGAACAGGCTCAGGCAGGACCTGAAGCTGGCAGCCTCAAGCAGGGCCTGCTGCCCCTCCCCACCCCCGCTGAGCCCAGCCCAGATCAGCAAAACCCCAACCAGCTCTCAGAGCCATGAACATTGGACTAAGTGATTGCTCTGTTAAGTTGTGGGGTGGTTTCTTAGGCCGTGTGATTGTGGGGGTGCCACATCCACGTTCCTCTGTGTCTTTTTTATTTGCCAATATATCATGGAGATCTAACTATGTCAGTGAATAAAGAGATACCTCATTTGTTTCAAAAATCTATATAGAATATGATTGTTTGGGTCTACCCTGATTCATTTAACTAGTCTTCAATTTAGAGGCATCTAGCTGATCCCCAATATTTTGCCCTTACAATTCTGCAGTGAATAACCTTGCACATACATCATTTTGTACAAGTCCAAACATCTCTGGAGGATATATTTCCAGAAGAATTGCTTTGTCAAAGAATAGCTGCCTGTATAATTTTGATAGATGTTGTGAAATTATGCACCACAGGAACTCCCCCCAGCAGGGCTTGAGAACACCTGTCTCCCCACAGCCTCGCCGACGAAGTGTGTTATTAACCTTTTGGATTTTTGCCAATCTGCTGGGGAAAAGGGTGTTTCTGGGTGGCTTTAATCTGCATTTCTCTCTTGTGAGTGAGATTGAGCATCTTTGCAAATACTCAAGAGTCACTTGTGTTTTCTTTCCTGCAAACTGTCTATTCATTACCCTTTAACCATTTCTCCATTATCTCGTCTTTTTATTGATTCCCTGAATACATTTTTTTTGCTGAATACACAAATGAATGAGATGAAATGAGCTGAAGTGGGGGGCACTGGATACCATGCTTCACGTTCCAAATCAGACCCGTCAGAAGCAAGAAGGGACTTGGCCCACTGAGGTTGTTCCTTGTGCTCTTTGGTAGGAAGCCCAGGATATCACGTTGAAACACCACTCCCTTTGGGCAGCTCTCCGAGGGGCTGAGGTGAAGAGGGCCAGGTGCACAGCCTTCTGGAGCAAAGGGTTGAGAATGTCCCGAGGCTTGTCTGGGTCCTCAGCGGATGCTCTGTGGGGTGGAGCAGGCGGGTACTGGATGCTCCCTAGGGCCCAGAAGACCCCATTCCTTCTCAGAGAGGGGAGGTTGGAAGTGGACCTATGTGCTTTATTTTTTGTTAAAAAACATTCTTAACAAAGGATATATTGTTAGAGAAAGGGGAAGGGGCGGGGGAGAAAGGTGGGAAGAGAGAGAGAATCATCGATGTGAGAGAAAAGTGTCGATTGATTGCCTCCCATATGTACCCTGATGGGGGATCGAACCTGCAACCTTTTGTTGTACAGGATGACTGTCCAACCAACTGAGCCAACCAGCTGGGGTGGAACTATGTACTTTATACACGTGAGGAGCAGAGGGCAAGTTAACATCCGAGTATGACTATTCAAGAGGCGAATCTTGGCTCTCACCTGGATGGAAGGTGCACCAGACTCACCTTGTATACCTTCCCATGAACCACACACCTGCCTCACTTTCTGGCCAGAGCGGGTTTAGCCACGACTCATGGTCTTGGAGACAATGGTTGTCTCCACCTTCCCTGCTATTGTCACTCCTGCTGTGGTAGCTGTTCTGGCCCCTTGAGGGACCAGAGGCAGGAGGCATTGACCCACCCACAGGAAATCAACAAGTGTGGAGAGAACTTGACTGATGAAAGATGAGAGCTGGTGTATATGCTGTTCCCACCCCGGATGGATGGTAGAAAGGCGCGCAGCCTCTCCGAAGACCTGCCCCACGCTGCACCAGCTCCGTCGCACACTTCCTTTGTTGGTCTTCCTTGGGACTGTACTCCCCATGACAGGGTGGATGCATAGGCTTTTGCCCTGGGCTCCGTTTGCTAGGGAACTCTGGCTCAGGACAGAAAGTAAACTCATTTTCTTCCAGAGGTGGGGGGACAGACGCCTAGATCCTAAAGCAAAATGGCTTGTGGTGCAACCGCAGTGAAGGTTTAAAAGAAAACCCTAATCTTTATTGAGCGTGTAGAACATGACAGCCTCGTGCTAGAGGTTTCTCGTGTTCTGTCCCTTCACGCTCACGACACAAACTGTGGCTGCAACCATTCTACCATCGCAGGAGCTGCGACGTAGGCGCTTGGAGTCCAAAGACCTAGCTAGGTCTGTGACTTCGCAGATGGTAGTGATGGTTTCCTTCTCCACCCCTAAGGAAAAGGCTGGTTGCAACAGTATCTGTGGCTTCAGCCTGTAGTGAAGGCTGCCCGCAGTCTAGTCAGGAGCTGTAAAAAGTCTGCGAGACTATTTAGTGGTGTTGACAGGTGGGGCTAGGTGTTTGCAACATGGAGTGCCTCCGGCCTGAGTGGCAGTCCCCTCCCTGTTTCTGTACCAGGTGCAGAGTGAGGCTCCCAAGAAGGGAGATGTGAGCCTGCCGTCGCCGAGACATTCTCTGTGTCGTGAGGGTGGCCAGCGACACTCCGGGCTGCGGAACTGGGCCCCCGGAGCAGCAGAGACAGCTGACATGCGCCACCAGGTCCATGACAAGTGTCCCAGCTTCCTACTAGGTCCTTCCTGCTGGATCTTGTTTTCCCAAAATTGCCTGACCATTCAAATGACTTGATGGATGTCCAAAGTGTCCTCATGGGCCCTGCCTTGGGGATGGACCTGCCCTGTGCACAGGCATTTTGGGGGAGGCCTGGGGAAATGCTGCGCTAGACCCTGGTGTGCCCCAAACAGCTGGTCGGTCCTGAGGCTTCCGTGGGCCTGGGTACTATTGCCTCCAATGTCCTGGGGGGTGCCTCTGACTCCCTCGGGGCCAGTGGTCTGGCTGCGTCGGTGGTGGCTGGCTCCCCAGGGTCCAGGGACAGGAGAGTGAGAGGAGAGAGAGGCAGGCTAGGAGCGAGCTCTCCCCAGGGCCCCTTCTAGACATTTCCAACCCCAGAAGAGTGATCCATTGTGACAGCCTCAGACCTGACAACAAGAATTACAGGTGACTTGCTCATTCCCTTGATGTCATTCAGAGCAAAACTTATATCGCCATCAGGAAGAAAAGAGATTGTTGGGGAAATGGCAAAAATAAATCATTTTTTGAAGTATTCAAATTATCAGCCTGCCTGGTCAACACCTATTTCTACCTGAGGAGCCAATGTGGGGGTGGGCAAGAATAATAAAATCTGCATGATATATCTTTCCACCCTCCGGTGGCAGCACTGCCAGAATCATGCGGGAGTTCGAAAGTGATTTATGGGATGCAGAGATCCAATTTCACCAACACAGGGGTCCAGGTACTCAGAGTGCCTAGTTTTGTTTATTTTTTCTGCCAGGATCCTACCTCCTACCTTCTGGGAAGCTGGTCAGTGAGGCCCCAAATCCGGGGCTTTGAACATCAAGCAGGGCAAGGATAATTCTGAGCGGTTGTAAGCAGCAGCCCGAGCTTTCGCGCTGCCTGGGTGTGATAAGAAGGTGAACACTGGGATTTGTCTGCTTTTCATGGTGTGTTACTGTTTGCAGATCACTTTCTCGTGCATGAGTTCACTGGCTCTATGATAGAGGCCGGGGGTGGGGGGGAAATGTGGGGGGCCCATCAAAGAGGATGTTCCACGGAGGTTGCAGAAGGCTGAGTGATTTGCCTGCAGGCAGATGACTTTTACAGTCCTACCCCAGGCCTGCTGACCGTCCGTCTAGGGTTCTTTCCAGCTCCTACAGTTTCCAAGGGACTGGGGTCTGGCTGATCCTCTGCACAGCCAAACACGGGTAGGAGGAGCTGTGAACTCGGCATTCACCACATGTCACCAGCGGAGCGGAGCTGTGAACACAGACACGCTGCTCCATCCCACCAGCTCCATCCCGCCATGGCTGATGTGACAGAGACTCAGCCTCACCCAGTGCTGTGGGGGGAAGGGCTTTAATAAAAACGTGCTTCGGATTTTAGAATCCCTCCTGAAGAGGAATTTCTGAGCCAAAGTACAAGTTCATCTAGACTCAGAATTCTGGGGCTTGGGAGGTGACCTGCTTAGAAACGAAACATCTGCACTTGGGGATTTTCGGTAGAACCGAGAGGGGCCAGGGACAGAGGGAGGCAAGGAAGCTGTTTACTGAAGTGTTTTGTTAGAGTTTGCTGGTGAGGCTGGACCTGTTTCTTCTGGGAAGTCGGAAAGAGACACACCTCTCTCACCATGGCTGTAAGGAAAAGCCACTTTATCAGCAGAGGCGTTAGGCGTCACCCCGGGAGCATTTTCCCTGTGGGAAGAAAGGAGAAGGGACAAGGAGGGCTGAGAAAGGCGCATCAGGAGAGTCACCTGCCCCCTCGTTTCCGTGCCTTGTCTGTCTGTGGCCTTGGACCTGAAGTGTTTGCATCTGTGGCCCGGGATTTTTTTTTTTTTTTTTTTTTTTTTTTGGTCTTGTGTCAAACATAGAGTGAATTTCACTGTAATGTTTTCAAGCTACATCAGGCATTTTTCACCTCCAAAAAAAATAAGGGAGCCGAGACTTTGGACGTTTATGTCAGTAAGTGACAGAGCCAGGCTTTTGAGGTGGTCCTGCTCGGCTCTGAACCAGTGCTCACGTAGCTCCAGAATGCGTGTGCGTGTGTGCCCTTCCTGGGCATGATGATTCTGGTGCACAGGTCCACGCAGGACACTGCTGAACACGTTCGTTGTCCTGCTTGGAGAGGGTTCATCTCAGCACATGTCAGTTGTCATCTGGGTAGCGTTTGCTGCCTGGTCTGGGTGGACCATACGTCATCCGGCTGATCCTCCATGGAGAACAGTCAGGCTGTCTCCTGCCTCCTGCCGGGCCTTTGTAATTAGCGTTACCTGATGGATGGTAGGGTAGGCAAGTGAAGGGCTTGTCCAAGGTCCTTTGGTGACAAATGGGGGTTTGGACATAGGTCCACCTGTTCAAGGTTCCTCCACGAAGCTAGAGGGCTGCTGAGGGCAGGAGAAGCATGGCACTACCTGCTGAGGCCAGTTTGGGGGGTGGGTGGAGACAAACCCCTTACATCTGGGTGATGTCTCACTTGAACATTCTCTTAATTCTCTAGCAGGGTCACAGCCACCAAACCCCTCCTCCAGTGCCCACTGTGTCCCTCTGCTCCTGTTCAGCACAGCGGCTCTGCCAGCCCCAGGGTACCTCCCTCCAATGACAGGTAAGTCATCGATCCACTCGGAGAACCAGCCGAGCACAGGATCTATTTAAAGAAGCACATTTCCAGGTGCTGAGTCACATTGGGCTGGACCAGCTGGCCCGAGTCTAGGCGGTGTGGATGTTCATGGCATAGCAGCCCCTGCAGCCTGGCTTGAGCTAGGGTAACCACCTCACAGAGCTCTGAGCTGAGACGCCTCGTTTCATAAGCGGAAACGTAACCCCCGGACCCCTTCATGTTTCCAGATGTTAGCGTGGGCATTCTCATTGCCTCCCCACTGACCGCCACTTTCTATCACCGTGGTGATCAGTCAGGCAAAATCGCTGTTCCAAAGACCGGGTTTAAATCCCAGTCACACGGCTTGCTAGCTGTGTGACCTTGGGCAAGTTGAACAGGCTCTCTGAGCCTCAAGTGCCCTCATTCATAAAGTGCGGTTCATCGATACCATGCAGGGTTTAGGGATGATCAATACAGCAGTACACGGGAAGCCCATGTTGTACCTGGCATGTACTAAGCATTCAACAACTAATCAAATTAAACTGAGTTAAAGTAAATTAAGTATGTCTTTAGCACTGTGCTAGACATTGTAGGAGAATCCTAAGCATGATGAGCTATACCAGCTTTCATGAAAGTTGTTTTAAAAAGACATAAACTTGCGAAGTTCTGATGAACAGGTCTGATCAATGCAGCATTCAGATAGCTATTGAGAACCTGCTTTGGTTCAGGCAAGGCACTGACCATGGCTCTGCAGAGACACAAATGCTGTGTGACCTCCACCAGCTCGCTAGCTAATGAGGGAGACATGCACCTCCTAGTTATCGTGTGCCGTTCCCAGCTCTGTTTAAGTGGCAGGAGAGTGCCAGGCATGCCTCCACCTTTGTGGTTCCTTGGACATATCACCCTCTTTCCTGCTTCTGCTTGTGAACCCCACTTCCTCTGCCTTCCTTTGTCCTATCAGCCCAGGCCTTTTTAATTGCAAGTGTTAGAAATCCAACATAAAGTGCCTGAAGCAAAAAAAAAAAAAAAAGGTGTTCAAATAACTGAAGCGTCTACTATGATTGGCCTCAGGTATGGCTGGATCCAGGGACCCAGGTGATATCATCAGGACTTTTCCTCCAATCCCTTTCCCTTTGTGTTGGCTTCATCCTTTAGAACATTCATTCTTGCCAGTGGCAAGATGGCTGTGGACAGTTCTGAATGAGCTCTATCCACGGTAGCAACCCCAGGATAAAGAGAGCACCTTTCTGTTGAAGCATCCTGAGAAAGTCAGTCTAGGGCTGCCTTTTTTTTCTTTTTAATTTTTTTTATTTATTGATTTTTTTAGAAAGAGGAAGGGGGAGAGAGAGAAACACTGATTTGTTGTTTCACTCGTTGATGCATTCATTGGCTGCTTCTTGCATGTGACCTGACCAGGGATCGAACCTGCAACCCTGGCACATTGGGGTGATGCTCTGTCCAACTGGGCTGGCTGGCCAGGGCTAGGGTTGCCTTCCACTGGGTCAGTTTCAGTCATGTGTCCATCCTTGTTCCAATTTTTGTGGCCAGGAAGGTGGAATGAACTGATTGGCCAGGTTCAGGTCATGTGTTTATTCCTTGGGAAATCATGGGACTGTGTAGGGATAAAAGGTCATTCCCCAAGGAATGTTGGATACTGGGCAGAAGCCCCTCACACTTGACAAACCTTCTCATCCATCAAGATGAAGGTTGAGTGTCATCTCAGCAAAGTGGATCATGTGTTATGTCACATGTCATAACTGTCAGCCCATGATTCATACTATTGCTCATTGAGTGAATGGATGAATGAATGAATGAATGAATGAAGCCAGAGCGTGATGGTCCCAGGCCAGTTTGCCCTTAGATCCACTGCTCTCCCTTCCCTGCTGTGTCACCGTGGAAGAGCCTTTAGGCTGCATTTTGTGGGCTCCCTAGCTTCTGGGTGCAGCCAGTGGGAGACCTTGGCTGGATACTGGGGGGCAGGAGGAAGGGAGAACCTGGGGTGCTGCTTCCTACCCCTCTCTATCTGGAGAGGCTGCTCTTGCAAAAGCTGCATCTCCTGTACAATTCCAGCTCTTGCCTTGTGACTCTGGCCCCTGGGCTCTGGCAATTCCCTGTCCTCCCTCTGTCTAGCCAGATCCAAAAAGCGTGGCTTTTCACTGTGGCTAATCTCTGGGTGGTCCCACCATTCCTTCTTGGTCTCTGGCCTTTTTCCATGCTGCCCCCCCCCCAGGCCTGTTTTCTGCATTAAATTATGTCTGAAATACTTTGAGCGGTGTCTGTTTTCCTGGTTGGTGTCTGGCTGATACCAGCCTGTTTCATTTGAAACCCTCAGACCATCAGCAACATGCTTGCCTATAGAACTTTTTGACCCACAAAGGGACTTTGATTTGCTCAGAGAATAATTTTGTGGCTTGAGAGAGTGAGAGGTCACCCCTTCCCGAAGGCTCTGCATTCTTCGAAAGTTCTCCCTCCATCAGACTACCTGTGGCTGTCTGCAGGTTCACACCTGGTCAGCGAGGGGCTCGTCTGTGGGGAGTCAAGACAGATTTGTCACGGAAGTGGTAGGAAGGAGGGAGTGACGATATGATTTTACACCACCATTCCAGTTTTTTGGGAGAAAGGCTGGATTTCCTAAAGCTTGGTTCTGAGAAGTCTGGGTGACCTATCAGATTACTTGTGCCCACAGCAAGGATAGAAGCAGGCAAGTGAAGACCCCATAGCTCCCCGCTGTGCCCCAACGAGCAGGGCATAATGAAGCGATGCAGGAAAGCTCCATGCTTCCGATTGGGGCCCGTAGAGCCTGTCACACCTGAGCTTCCGTGCTAGCTTTGTCACTTATCACACTGTCACCCATGTGAGGCACTTGATATCACCAAGCCCTCATTTCGCCAGCTGTGACAGGGAGCCAACTACAGCATGCATCTCACAGATGCCTGTAAGGCACCCACTATGTAAACGTTCTGTAAATACCATCCCTAATAACAACTGAGATCGTCACACTGAGGCTGACCAATAGCCTTTGCAGGGCTGGGACCACACCTCTCAGTGCTGGAATCTGTTTAGTTCTAGGGCTCAGGAGTCCACTCACATTAGCTCAGATAAAACCGAAGGGTGTTCTATGGAATCCAGGAAATGTTTCAGAACCCAACGGCAAGGATTGTGGCTGGATGTCACTGCAATTAAAGACGTGTGATGTCATCGTGGGCCCCTCCGCATGCACAGACCTTTTGGGCTTCTCCCAGTGCTGGTCTCCATTTCTCTCTCTCTAGATACTTGCCACCTCTCCTCTGCACCTGGCCCAGTGCAGTCTCCCCAGATGCCAGCCACGTTCCCCAGGCCCACACATAAGGTGGCATCTGGTTGAGAGTGCAGGCTCAGAACCAGGTTGCCTGGGCTCAGGTTCAGGTCCACCGCTTCCTGCCTGTCCCGCCGTAACTCCCTGGGATTCATTTGCTTCGTGTGTAAGGGGAGCGTGGTAACAGCACCTGCCTCAGTAGTGGGGAGGCGTAAATGAGATCACAGGTGTGAAGGGCTGGTCAGAGCTGCCTGGCGCTTAGTGCGTGCTCCGTAAACATTAACGGCGGCGAGTATCACATGACTTTGCACTTCACATCCTGGCTCAGGTCAGTTCCTAGGAGCAGAGCCTCAGAGAGGACTGAGGTGAAAAGCATCTCTTAGGAAGTGTTCCCAGGGAACACTGACAAGGGACCTTGCAAGAGAAGGCAAAGAGGCCATGCAGGGTGTGGTACCAAGGGCAGTCCCAAGGACAGCTTAATCCTGCAGGGACAGCCTTGGAGACAGTGTAGTCACATCTTGGAGTTGTCCCCATAAGGGGGTGAGGGAGTTGGAGTTGTTTCGCCCCCACACTGGTCAGTCACTGCTTCAGGGAATTCCCAGACACTTTAGCTTTTCTGTGCCCCCAGGAGGCAGCCAGTGTGCAGGGAGCTGATCTGGACAGAGCCCCTATTGCCACTCCTCCCCAGAGCAAAATAACTCAGTCTTTAGAGCCCAAGTTCAAATTCGCAGCCGCAGAAACCTGACTGGTACAGGCATGGCCGGGGGACTGCCTAGCGCATGAAATGCCCGTTCAAAGGGCGGTCGCAGCAAGAGCAGGGTTACTAAGAGAGAGCTCAGGGGAATGGGTGCCGTCACAAGTTCAAAAACACTCCACAGCCAGCGTCTGTGGAAGAGTGCTGTGCCCCAGGCAGGCTCCTAGCAGATGCAGAGGTGGAAGAGGCAGGGGTGCCCCAGCCTCCTCTTTGAGAGAACCCTGGGTGAGGGTTTCCCCACCTGTCCCATGGGCGTCAAAGGGGCAGGGACCACATCTTACTGAGTCTGGTGTTCACACAGATTCTAGGTGCTCAGTCAATGTTGAGCTGAGTTGATGTTTGCTGAGTTCAGCCATAGGGGAAGGCAACAAACGCCCCTTCCTCCCCGCCCCCCCCCCACTTTCCATCTCCACAATCCCACCCTCAGCCAGGCCCACTCTTGCCACAGTCCCCTCTTATCTGACTCCACCTGGAACGAGAGGGACCCCCCCCGGCACAGCAAGGAGACACTAGGAGTGGAACCCGACTGAACAGGGTGTCCTGATGCCTGAGTCTTAGTCACAGCTTGCCCTACTGTGCGTGAAACCAGAGCCTCTGTTTCCCCCAAGTCCAACAACTGGCCTTGCCAAGGTCCCCTTTGGTGCCACCGTTAGGCAAGGCAGTTAACACAGCAGTCACATGAGCGAGCATTGGCGTCTCACTGCTGAGTTCAACACCAGGCAAGCTGTGACCAGTAACTGTCCTTGGTGAGTTACTTGATGTCTCTGTGTGGCAGCTTCCTCATCAGAAAACACGGCATAACAATGACGGTCTTCCTCACAGGGCTGCTGTGGGGACATAATAAGATACCATAATATTTTTCAGCTGTGAACATGAACGATGGACTGATAGGCACGACAGCACGGGGGGACCTTGAAAACACGAGGCCGAGTGAGAGAAGCCAGGGATGCAGGGCTGGAGCGTCTGATCCCAGCTGCATGGTGTGCCCACAGCGGGCAAAGCCGTGGAGACAGCAAGCGTGTCAGTGGTTGCCGTGGGCTAGGGGGAGGGTAGGGGGTTTGGGAGTGACCGATAATGGGCACAGGGCTTCTCTTTGGGGGGTTGGCCATGTTCAGGAAGTAGATGGTGGTGACGGCTGCACAACCTTGCGTGTATGTTAAAAACAATGGAACTGCCCACTTCAAAACAGTGAACTTGAAGGTGGGTGGATGGTATCTCAATGAAAACAAGTGAAAATAAAAGAGTTCATTGTCAAGTCCCTGGCTCGCAGTAAGTGTTCAGTGACCCATCTGTCCCCTGGATAGTGACTGGGGCCTCTTAACTGATTGCTCCAGTTCGGCCCTTGCTCCTCCCTGTCAGAGTGGTCAGAGCTGCATGCATTTGCGCCATTGCTGCTCTCTCAAGCCTCCTGTGGCTCTCTGGCCTCTGAGCAAAAGCCCAAGCAATTACAACAGCCTACAGAGTCCCACCCCACCCGGCTCTTGCCTTCCGCTCTCGTCTCATCTCCTGGGACCCTTCCCTTGCTCCCTCTGCTCCAGCCACCTTAGCCATTTGCTGCCCCTTCAGCACATGCCAGCCGTGTGCCTACCTCAGGACCTTTGCACGTGCTATTCCTTCTGCCTGGAGCAAACTTTTCTTAGATACCTGTCGGGCTTGCTCTTTTGCCTCCCTCTGATCTTCACTCAAAGGTGGCCTTGTTTGAGCCTCTCCCTGACCACCTGCTGTGTTTAAAGCAGAGACCTCCTGCCCGTGGCTCCCTGCTTGCCTGCCCAGATTGTCCTAGCAGGAGGGGGGCCAAAGTTTCATGCGTCTGGTTCACTGCTCTGTCCCCAGGGCCTGGCATAGTCAGCATTCAATATTTCTGACTGGATCAATGAACATGAGCTCTTAATATATGATTAATTGATAATCAGCTTTCCAAGACTTTTAATCTTTGTATTTTCCTCTCGTGAGGGTCTATCTGAGGCTTCGTTCTCCCTACCAGCTCCACCCCACCCCCCACCCATGGGTGTTGGTTTCACAGGTAATCGTGGTCCTCGCCGTGTGATTACAAAGCTGCTCTAGATAGTAGTTTCATCTCATTTTTGAAGTGAAGCCTCTTCTTCCTAAAAAGGCATCAGAACCCCCCAATGAATTGCTCACTGTAATGAAATCAGTTTCCTAAAGCTGATGGGGAAGCTAATTTGTGTATTGCCATCACTCGGAAGGCTTTGAAATTAATTGTCTCGGCCATCCTTGTTGAGACCTAACTGTGTTACATTTCTTGCATAAAAACATTATCTCCTCAGTGGTGTCTGGTGGGACTCCTAAGTCCTCCTCCTTCTCTCTTGAGCAAGAAAATGTAATTTTTGTGGGCTTCAAAATTAAGATGGCGAGCTAAGTGGCAGTAGGAAGAACTCTTAGATTAAAAGGCGGGCTTTAGAATTTGGATGGAAGCTGGAAATAGCTTTGAAGTTGACTTACTGTGGGGCTGGGGGTTGGGCTAGTCTTTCTGATTCCTTTAGAGGGAGTTTGCTCTGAAACAATTTGTAAGTACACAAGTAATACAGAAATATATTTTTATGGAAAATATAAATTTACAAACAAAGCTAACATCCCTCTTTACTGTGACTCTCCCATGCTCCTGAAGTATCCAGTCGCTGGTTAGAATTTATGTTCCCAGATCATGTTCTGTGCATTTCCGTGTTAATATACAGTGATCATACGCGTGTGTTTTACATAAACGTACAATACTGTAATACTGTACGCACAGCCTGCTTTTTCCACCCAACATGATGACTTGGAATTCTTTTCACGTCAGAAATGCGTATTCCTTCTATTTTTGATGAGCTTGGTGGTGTTTCTATTAGTCAGCTTGTGCTGCCCTAGCAGAATACCACAGACAGGGTGGCTTAACCAAGAGACATTTCTTTCTTGCAGTTCTGGAGGCTGGGAAGCCCCAGATCAAGGTGCTAAGTGATTCAGCTCCTGGTGAGGGCTTCTTCCCAGCTTGCAGACACCCCCCTTCTCACTGTGTCCTCACATGGCCCGGGGGGGGGGGGGCGGTGGCGGGAAATGAGAATGCTCTGGTCTCTCTTTCTCTTTTTTAAAAAGAATTATATATATATATATATATATATATATATATATATATATATCTTAAAGATTTTATTTACTTATTTTTAGAGGGGAACAGAGAGAGAAAGAGAGGGAGAGGAACATCAATATGTGGTTGCCTTGTGTGCACCCCCTACTGGGGACCTGACCTATAACCCAGGCATGTGCCCTGACTGGGAATCAAACAGGCAACCCTTTGGTTTGCAGGCTGGCACTGAATCCACTAGGCCACACCAACCAGGGCTCTCTTCTTCCTTTTATAAGGATACTACTCCCAACTGCTCCCATCGACTCCCATCACGGGGACCCCACCCTCAGGACCTCATCTAAATTGAATCACCTCCCAAGGACCCCACCTCCAAACACCATCACATGGGGGGTTATGAATTTGGGGGCTAGGCATTCAGTCCACAACAGCATTTCATAACACGGATATGCCATCACTTACATGGCCATTTCCTTTACTGATAAATGTTCAGGCTGGTTTTAATTTCCCCATTACCTTCTGTGTCATAACGGACTTCCTTGTTCGGGCCTCTCTCTCAGGGAGGAGCCAAGAATGGAGCAGCGCTACCATAGTTCTGTCATTCTTACAGTGCGGGAACTGAACGAGTCAAACTCAAAGTCATTTTCAGCGTGACCTGGGTGTAGTTGGGGTCCCCTATAGCCCAGTCTTTGTTCTGTGTCAAGTCAAAGAAATAGCACCTTGAAAGACGAATATAATTGAATACAATTTCATTTTTTACTTGGTTGCCCTGAAAACCCCCAAAGGTAAGGGCGCGGTTGGGGGTGAGGGTGGGGGTCAAAGTTAGGAGCACCTTCTTCTTTGTGAATTGGTGTGATTGTTGTTTTCAGGTATCATGTTGGTTCTTTTGACTTCAGACAGAATGGTGTCTATCCTTGTTGAGGTGTCCAAACCAGTTTTATTTCCACCTTCAGTTTTATTTCCACCTTATTTTTAATTTTGGATTTAACACATGGATCCAAGGTACACGTGGTGATGCAGGAAAAGGTAGGGAAGGCTGAGAGCCTCCTCCCACACCTGCCATCTTTCCAGAGACACTCACTACGCACTGTCTCTTACCTGTCCTCCTGCCTGTGAAAGCAGGTCGACCTGAGCACAAACGGCGGCTTACCCAGCGTAGTTTGGACATTTCTCTTTTTAATCGTTTAACTATGGAGAAAATTCAGACACGCACAGTAGAGAGGCAGCCCTCTGTTCGCATCATTCAGCTTAACAACAATCAGCCTACTGCCCTTGCTTTTCCAAATCTGTGACACGTCTTGGGTCGTGTTCCACTTCCATTTGTGTGAACCTGTCTCATTGATTCTCATGTTTGCTTTGTATTCTATAATAATAAGGACGATGTCCCATCATTTATGTAAGCGGTCCCTGTTGATGGCATGTCTATTGCTTCCAATCTTACATTACCAAAAACAAGGCTGCAGTGAATATTCTCCTACCGCCGTCTTGGAGCACATGTGTGAATAAATCTGTAAGAAGTTCCTGGAAGTGGAATTGCTGAGTCAAAGGCACATGCATTTAGAATATTGATAGGACTGCCAAATGGCCTGCTAATGGGAGCGCATTAATTCTCACTCGCTCTGAGAGTGCATGAGAGTGCTCATTTCCCCACATGTTCATCATAATAATGTGTTATCCCATTTTTTATCTTCAAAATACTTTCTTCCAGTGAGGCCTTCGGCAGTACTTTTCAAACCCAGAAGTGAGATGTCTGCAGTAAGTTGTGAAACCCACTCAGTGGCGAGAGTTCAGCACAGAACAGGGTAGCATGTGTCCGAGAACATCACCGATGGCGGAGGCGAGTGTTGTCTGCAGAGCTGCTGCATCGTTCACACAGGCGCGTGTGCACGTGTGGGATAGGGCCTGGGTGGTGATGTGAACATAGCTCTTACTGTGGTGCTGGGTCTGAAAAGTTTGTAAAGTTCCCCTTTCCCTTTCGTCTCTGCTCCCGTCCTCTGAGAGAAATGCTCCAATGCAAACGTGCCTCCCCCGCCAGCACCCCTCCCCTCCACCCGCCTCGCCTCCGGCAGGTGCAGGCAGCCTCCTCAGGGCTGCTGACAACTGCGTCCCATTCAGGGCTGACACACCTTCTCGCTGAGGGTTGTCCTGTGCACGCAGGGCACTTCAGGGTCTGTGTGCCATTTGGCCAGGGGACTTGACTGACCCATAGTGGCCCTGCAGAAAGTGGGCACAGGGATAAATACTCCAACCTCTCTATCCTCCCATCCTCTGATGTCCTATTGGTTGAACCCAATGGTCAAGGAGGCCCAAGAGTGCAGTCTGTACCAGTCAGCCTCTGGGATGCGCAGTCCCTACAGAGCCGGCAGACGAGGATAGAGAGTGCTTGAAGGAGAACCAGAAGATGACTGGGACAGCGATTTGTCTCAGGGGACAGTCACGGCGTGGCTTGGCAAGGCCGTGGAATGGAGTGGTTAGGAGTGTGGGTACTAGAACCGAAGCCCCTGAGCTTAAGTCCCTCCTCTTCCACCTCCTGTGCTTCTCTGTGCCTCAGCTTCCTCATCTGTAAAATGGGAACAATAATAATGGTACCCACTATATCTACTGAATCTATCACATAGATTCTATTGAATCTGTCACATAACATGTCAAACGCTTAGATTAGTGCCTGGCACATTCTAAGTGCTCATTAACTGTTAGCTCTTATTAGTATCATCACTGGGGACGTTGTTTTCCTAGGCTTGAATGTAAATTTAAAGGGGAGGGCGAAGTGAATAAAACCTTCCTTTGAGGACTGGGGCTTTGCAGAAACGAAAAGAAGTGAAATCTAAGGGTGGGGAATTGGCTGCTTGGGCAGAAAAGGTCCCTCTGCTCATTCCCCATACGAGGCCTGCCCCCGCTCTGAGACTCTGATTGCTGGCACACAAGTGCTGAACTCACTTTCTCTCCCTTTCAGCCCTGTCATTTTTTCCTTAATATATAGGCTGAAGGGACACATTTTAGTGGGGAGATTAAATGAGTTTTCATTTGCTACTTTGAAATATTTTGATCCCCTGAAGAGAAAGATTAAAGCTATGGAGGGATTTTTTATTTTTTTAAAAACATTTTGTTTATTTATTTTTAGAGATATAGAGGAGGGGAGGGAGGAAGAAAGGGAGCAAAACATCAATCAGTTGCCTCTCGTACACCTCCAACCGGGAACGTGGCCTGCAACCTAGGCATGTGCCCTGCCTGGGAACTGAGCGGGCAACCTTTTGGTCCACAGGCCAGCACTCAATCCCCTGAGCCACACCAGGCAGGGCTTTTTAAAAAATTAATGTTGATATTCAGCATTCCACAGACTCTTCCTTCATTTTCTGGTGTCAGTGGGGAGAAACACTCAGTTGCGCCCATCACCACCAGCAACAATGGTAAGAGAGGTGGGGGGCGGGGCAAATGGGCTGCTGGGAGGGAGAATCAAGTAACAAGCCAGCTTTGTAAAGAAGGGTGTGGGGAGGGGAGGTTGCGGAGAGATGCACAAAGCCTGTCTGGGCAAAGGAGCCAACCAGTTGTGAAAAAATACCTGTCTCGATCTCTATTTCTATCCCTATCTGTCTTCACCTCCGTCTCTGTAGACAGATAGATAGACATTGAGTTACATAGAGAGATGCAGATGGATACATAGATATAGTTAAACAGATATTTTGGATTAACACATTTTTAATAAGGACAAAGTTTGGAAGGAATGAGAATTCTCTCAGGCACAAGAGACAGGTTCCAGCACACAAAAAGTGGGATGATCCAATGGGAACAAAATGTTTATGGGGCCCTGGCTGGTGTGGCTCAGTGAATTGAGCACCAGCCTGCAAACCAAAGGGTTGCCAGTTCGATTCCCAGTCAGGGCACAGGCCTGGGTTGTGGGCCAGGTCCCCAGCAGGGAGTGCACAAGATGTAACCACACATTGATGTTTCTCTCCCTTTCTCCTTCCCTTCTCTCTAAAAAAGATAAATAAACTCTTAAACTCTAGACCTTGTCCACCTTGGAGAGCACTGGGTTGAGAGTCCAGAGACCCGGCTTCACCTCCTGGAGCCTCCTGTGTCTGGGTTGTTACCCTCCTAAAATGAGAATGAGGTGGGGCATAGTTAACCTTCCTGGCTTGCTTATGGGCTAGTGGAGGATGGTCTTTGGGAGCTGGCTGGTCAGAGATATCCTTGGCTGGGTGCAGGCCTGTATCAGCTGGCCTCTCATCTTCCAGCAGGCTGGTTTGGGTTTATGAGTGGGCAGGAGTTCAAGAGAGGGAATTAAAATTGCAACTCTCCTTCAGGTCCAGGCTCCTGGCATTCTGTTGGCCAAGCAAGACACTGTCCAACACAGTGCAAGGGGCGGAGAAACTGACTCCACCCCTTGATAGACAGAGCCGCAAAAGCCCAGCACAGTGCAAAGCCACATTGTAAGGGCTGTGGGTACAGGGAAAGGCAGAATTAGGGCCATTTTTGCAGCCAACCCACCGCACTCATCTCGCTGTGCAAAGATAATATTAGCACTTACTCTTTAGACTTAGTGTGTGAATTCAGTGAGCTCCTGCATCTAAAGCAATGGCTTAGAGCCAGGCTTGCAGGAGGTACTCAGCAAATATTAACCATTACCGCCGCCGCTGCCATTGTCGTGGTCGTTAATATTGTCATTCTGATGGATTTGGGTCCTCCCGATCCCTGGGCATCTGCTCAGTCCAGCTCTTTGGTTCAGACCCCCTCTCAGATTTTCTCTGGCGCGCCTGATTGCTTTTCCCCTTCATACGAGAGCAAGTCCGTACGTGGAAACCTTCCGTGATGCTGTGAACACAGATGCCACTGCGTGTTAGCATCCTCTGACCATTAGCTGTCACGGCAGCCAGAGCAGAGATCTATTTAAAGAACACGTAGGTGCCTTTGCCTTTTGGCCCTCAAAGCTGTGCCAGGGACGGAGACACATCTGAACTGGGCAGAGGGGTCCTTATAAGTGACAGTCCTTCTGCACACCATCTGCCTTGACTCAGGAACGGGGATGTAATTGCCCAGTGAAATTCAGTCACCTCGTGTTAATTAATGACACCTCCAGCTAAATGTTACTGACTTATTATTTATTTTAACTTCCGAAGGGGAGAGATGGAGCCTGGAGTTGGAACTGCCTCCTAGGCTGCCATGTCACTAAATTCTGTAGTCCTACTGACGGTGCCCCAGCTGGCTGAGCACACTTGATGTTGAGCTCAGAGAAGAGGGACCATGAAGTGTCCACTTTCTTGGGGCTCTTGTTTATTGCCAGGAAGAGAATGGCCAAGATGCTTTTCACCACATGGGGGACAGTGCAACTGCGGTCGCTATTACGGGTCTGACATTAGCCCGTCTTCCTAATCAGAGGCACCAGCATTTGCAAAAAGAATCTGCGTGTGGGGAGAAGAGCAGAATGAATTTGTTGATAGAAATCCCCATGAATTTTAATTTTTTGAAAAAATGGGAAACACCTTCTTTTGATTCCATCTCCAAACAGAAGAAAAGCCGGAGATGAAATGTGTTTCTGATTTGTCAGGAAACAGACAGATTTCATTCCTCTTATTTTTAGAAGTAGCTGTCTAGGTACTGGGCACTGTCGAGTGACAGAGGGGTTATATTTGGAAATCCTAATTGTGGAGAGGCTTTCTTTCAAAAGCAGCCTAAAGCCAAACTGGCTCCCACAGATGCTTCCTTGGTTGTTTCTTTTTTATCTTAATCCTTCTGACACCCTGGAAGTGGTTCAGGCATAGAATGAAAAGAATCCATTTTGTCCATCCTTGATGTTTACTTGACTTTGTAGCTCCTCTGCGGAAGCCACAGCCTCATCCTCTGGCTCTCACTTTGAAGAATGGTAGAAGAGGAAAATTATGAGTTTAATTTTTTTTTTTTAGTTAAACACTCAACTCAAATAGACTAAGCCAAAAAAATAATAAAAGTAATGTATTGATTTACATTATGGAAAAGTGCAGGAGCTTCAGGCATGGTTGGATCCAGGTGATCAATAATGGAAGAAAGCATTTTCTTACAATGCTCTCTCTTTCATGTGAACTTCCCTCTCAGGCTGGAGGGTGGTGAAGATGCCCCTCAGCAGCTCTGGAGTTACATTTTACCAGCTTAGCAACCCCAGTCTGAAAGGTATACCTCCTTCTTAAGAGCACTAACAAAAGTTTCAGATATGGATTTCATGGGCTTGCACTGGTCACATGCCTTTCTTGGTACCAAACACCGTGGCCAGGGGCATGAAATAGATTGGTTGGTCAGATGTGTGCATGTGCCAGCCCCTGGAATAGAAGGAAGCAACAGCCCCACCCAGACTTCATGGACCAACTACAGGGGAAGGATGACTGACCCAAGAAAGCAATCAGGAGCAAGGAAGTATGTCCTGACCGGACCACGGTAAAGGCTGATCTTTGGGATAATGTGCCAGTCTGGATCCTCCAGGAAGCAGACACCAAGGTGGGATTAATTGTGTGAAGATCGAATTAAGGAAACACTTGTACGGAAGAAAATAGGAAGAGGGCCAGGAAGGTGTGGAGAGCCACCAGGTGCTGAGTGAAGGGGGCAGGAAGGAAGGCCTGCTGGGAGCGTCCTCAGCTCCTGCGCAACCTAGGAAGTTTCAGCAAGGTCCCGCAGGCACGGTCTCAGTCCAGGAGCACCGTGTCTCCCAGGCCCAGTGTGTTTGTTTGACTATCTCTGCTGCTCTGGGTTATTGGCTGGGAGCAGCCCATGGAAGTGTGACCTCGTGTGCACTGATGGCTTGGGGAGTGTCGCAGCTGGGATCCTCAGTCCACTGAGCTCCCTGTAGCTGGAGGTCTGCAAGGCACATCCTCACGGCTGCTGCAGATGATAACTCATTTATAAAGTATCTGATAGGTGCCAAGGCACTGCCATAGCTTGTAGCTTAGTTGGGCCCTCCCCCTATTTGATAGATGGAGAAGGTGAGGCAGGAGAGGTAATGATTCGTCCCAAGCCACTCCACTAGCCGTGAAGAGCTGGGACTCAGATCCTGACCTTTGCCTGCTTACCTATCACTTCCCTGCAGTGGGTGGAACCATGTCCCCCCAGGTTGCTAACCACCTGGAACCTCAGAATGTAACCTTACTTAGAAATAAGGTCTTTGCAGATATAATTAGTTAGGTTAAGGTGAGGTCCTACTGGCTTAAGATGGGCCCTAAACCCAACATCACTGGTGTCCTTATAAGAAGAGATGAAGACCGATGAGACAGGGCAAGAAGGCCCAGTGATGATGGGAGCAGAAACCTGCAGTGCAGCCACAAGCCAAGGAACACCAAGGATTGCCAGCAACTGCCAGAAGTGTGGAGAGGGACTTGTCTGGAGAAGAGTGTAGGAGAGAGTAGGGCCCTGTTGACATTTTGACTTTGGACTTCTGGCCTCTAGAACTGTGAGGAAATAACTCTGCTGTCCTAGCCATCCAGTTGGTGGTGATTTGTTTTGGCGGCTCTAGGAGGCTGACACATCCATCCTCGTGAAAGAACCTGCCACCCCTCTGCTTCCTCCCTCTGTTTGCTCTGCCTGCCCCTGCCTGCCTCCCAGCCCCATGGGCCCCTCTGATTGGATAATTCCAGAGCCACGGAGTCTGTGGTCAGACAGCAGAGGCACAGAAATGCTGGGCCAAGGAGACTCAGGTCCTGTTCAGTCCAAGGACAGTGGCTGAGACAGTGCCATATTGGTAGCGGGTTTCCACCCCCCCCCCCACTGTGATGTGAAGGGTGGTTCACCTCCATGGGACTCTTCCCCGAATCCAGAACTCCAATCTAATCACAAGAATCATCAGACAAGCCCAAACCAGGGGTGGGTCGGGGGGAGGGCATTCTGCAAATTACCTGACTCTTCAGAGTGTCAAGGTCGTGCAACAGTGAAAGATGGAGACGCTGTCACAGATTGGACAAGACCGAGACATGACGACTATGGGCAATGTCAGATCCTAGAGCAACCGGAAGAGACATCAGTGAAACTGAACGCAGCCCGTTAATAGCATTGTACCAGCGCTAGTGTCTCAGTTTTGACAGATGTGCCATGGAAATGTAAGGTGTCGACGTGAGGAGAAGACAAAGGGAGGGTATGTAGGGAATCATAGCTTTTCTGTAAGTCTGGAGTCATTCCAGAATTTAAAAGCCTATTTAGATGGAGAAAGAGAAGCAAAGCAAAGAAATACCCTGGGCCACTCAGCCACAGGGTGGAACTTGGTTTACAACGGACCACCTCCAAACTCTGTGACACCTGGCTAAGCTTCACAGTCTGTTCTTGGATGCATCTGTCTATCCATTCATCCAACAATTTTCTTTTATATTAGACCCTGTTGTGGGTTCTGGGGATACAGCCGTGAGAGACTGTTGGGTGTCTGACCTTGTGGAACTTAAGTCGTAGTAAGAGAAACAGACAATCAATCAATCATCTACCTACTTAAATGAACATGAAACTACCAGAGAGTGATAAATGCTGCGCAGAAAACTAAAATAAGCGGTGAGGGGGAGGTGATCAGAGAAGGCCTCTCTGAGACAGTGACTTAAGTGGGGACCGAATGACAAGAAGGGCACACCTGTCGTACAAAGAGCAGGAGGAAATGCAGTCCAGGCAGAAGGAACAGCTGTTGCAAAGGCCCTGAGGTGGCAAAAGGCTGGGGTGTGTGATAACCAGCAGAAAGGCCCGTGGCTCGAGCACCGTAGAGAGGGGACGGGGCAGGTGATGAGGGCAAGGAGGCAGGGCTGGGAGTGGCGGGAGGTGATGTAGGGCCTGTCCACAGCTGGCTGTTTTATGTGTTTTGGTCCCCTTCAATCCCTATAAACGTCTAGGGAAGTAGATACTCTTGTTCCTTTTTACAGATGGGGATGGAGAAGCTCAGCACCTCTGTTCCCTTTCCCTGCAATGAATTATGGGAGTATCAGGATAGGTAACAGTGGTGTGCTTTGATGCCCCTCAAGGTTGACTTGAGAGAATGACGTATAAATTCTTACGGAAAGTACCCTCTGGAACTTAATTTGGTTCCTGTAAAAAGCCAGCAGGCACTTTCAATGCAGCCAGACTTGCATCCCCCTGGAGCCTTTTCTCTCTCTCCGTTTGCTGTTCTAGAAAGGGGTAGTGCGAGGTTCCTGGGTTTGCTGTCCAAGTGAGTGGGAATGTTTTGTGAGGCTGCAGCTTTAAAGCCGTCAGGTCTGGGGCAGGAGATTGGCCACCGACCTCCCCACCTTTCCTCCGAGTCTCCTCTTCCGCATGGTCCGGGTCCATGAGAGGCGTCCCAGGTGCATGGGTGGCTGGGTTTCTTCCTGCTCCATTTCTACAGGGCTGTCAGGGGGTGGTGGTGATGGCTCAGGGGGTGGCGGTGATGGCAGGAGGCCCAGTGAGCTCTAGGAGTCCACGTCAGAGAAAGAAGCTTTGATCTTTGCCTGGCAAGAATGGTGCCCCTTTCCATTCACCCAGCCACTCATTCACTTGCCAAGCATTTACAGGGTGCTTGTCCTGTGCCAGGCCCGGTGTTAGGTACATTAAGACTGACATGGTCCCCTGTCCTCAGGGAACTGAGGTCTGGACACAGCCAACAGCTCTTGCAGCAGCCTTTGGGGTTGGCCACCCAGTACAGTCCCTGCTGGACTTGTTCGCAGAGACCGGCATCTGGAAGGCACAGAAGCCTGCTTCAGGGTCACTCCAAGACTGTGGTGGTGCGGTACCTCACCGCCCCTGGTATGGAATTTCCCACCATTTATGTAAATGACCCCCATTGTTGGCCATTTAGATGGTTTCCAATTTGTCGTTAGGATAAGCAAAGCTGTGCTGATAACCCCTGTACAAACACCTAATCGTTTCCTTAGGTTGAATTCCTCGAGAGGTTCCCCTGGGTCAAGTAGCAGGTGTGTGTCATCTCTAAGGTTTTGGACACATAGTGCTGGATGGCCCTGCAGGAAGGCTGTGCCGGTCCACCTGCCCACCTGTGGGTCAGCTCGTCTGCCGTCTGGGCTGCTGCCTGAAACACAGCATTTCCCTGGCCCTGTCCTAAGTGCGTCTGTGTATATTAGCTAATGGGATTCTAATGACAGTGTGTGAAGAGGTATCATTATTGACCCCGCTTCACAGAGGGGGACACTGAGGCACAGAGAAGTTTAGTGACTTCCCCCAGGCCACACAGATCATGTGTGGAGGAACCCAGGCTGCCTCGCCCTAAAATCTGACCCTTTAACCAGCTCTCCTTCCTCCATCACCTCTGGCAGTTTGGGGCTGTATGCCTCACCAGACTTTCTCCATCAAGTGAAGCACACAGCACGCAGTAGGTACTCAGTACGTGGTAGCTACTCTTTGTTGTCTAGATTATACATCACTTCCTCACATCCATTAGCTCAATGACACGTCCCAAGCATACTGTTACCGTCCCATTTTATAGCTGAGGAAACCAAGGCTCAGAGTATGCAAGTGACATGTTCAAGGTCACATGGCTGGTGAATGGGGGAGCTGAGAATCCAGCTCAGAGCTCCAGAAGGCAAGTTCACGTTTCTTTCCCCTCACAGTGCCTTGCCTGGTAGCGGTGAATCAGCTGATTAATAAATAATACTTGTTGACCTGTCTTAAAAGCTCACCTTGCCCCATCCTGTGGCATCTTCTCTGTAATTACCCTGTTCTCTCCAACGGGGGCCAAGGAGCTTCCTCAGACTTGCTGCTTTCCCCAGGGGGACAGGGTCTGTTTGGACACATGGGCCGCTTCAGGGACCCCGTAATTCTCTCTCTCTCTTTTGCTCTCCTGTGTGTCTGTCCCACTTACTTGTCTTGTTTCTGGTGGGTCCCCTGGGATGAGCTGTGCTCCTGTGACACTTCTTTCCTTTTGCATTCCTGGTGAGAGCATTTCCCCGGAGGCTCTTAAAAGAGAAGGTTGGAGTGAATACCGCAGCGTGCCCGGCAGTGCCATCCAGCTAGAGCCTGGAGGCCGGGAAGAAGCTGTGAGCACCAGTCCTTTCTGCTCCGGCCTCCGCCGGGGTGCACATGCATGTGGGGGCATGTGCATGCATACACATGCGTGCAGGAGCATGTGCGCGCACACACACTGTATTGCAGGACAGGCTGTGACGTAACAGAAACCCTGGGCCCTCTGGCCGGGTGGGGCTCAGTCACAATCCCCAGGGCTTCTCATCGTGGGGCCCTCTGCAGACTTGCTGTACCGGCTTCCCATGGCTGCTGGAACAAATACCAAACTTAATGGCTTCAAACAACACAGGTGTTACTATCTTACAGTTCAGGATGTCAGGATTCCTACAGTCAAGGTGTCGGCAGGGCTGCGCTCCTCTGGGAGGTGCTGGGGAAAATTGGCTCCCTTTGTCAGCTTTGAGGGGTCGTCTGCAATCCTTGGCTTGTGCCTCTTTCCCTCCGTCTTCAAGGCCAGCAACATAGCATCTCTCTCTCCCACCCCCCCATCCCATCTACACTTTATCAGGACCTCTCTCTCCTCTCTGACCTCCTCTCTCTCCTTTTCCCCTTGTAAGAGTTCTTGTGATACATCGGGCCCTCCCGGGTAACCCAGACATTCTCCCCATCTCAGGATCCTTAAATATCTGTAAAGCCACATTTGCTACCTAAGGTAGTATATTCATCGCATCTGGGGACTAAGACGTGGGCATCTTTAGAGGCCGCTTTTCTGCCCCACTTGCCAAGTGAAATGGGAACATTTTAGGGGTGGGGGGAGCATTCTTTCTGGGTGACCTCAGTACCCATCTCCCTGGAGACAGTCCAGCACAATGGGCCCTGAAGCAGACTGTTTGGAATCACACTCTGCTTCCCCTCTCTTTCTAGCTGTGTTACCTGGTGCAAGTCACCTAACCTCTCTGTGCCTAATTTCCCCATCTCTAAGATGAGCAAATACTGTAACAACTTCATTGCACTGTTATAAGTCATGAAAAGCTCTGGGGTGACAGAACATGTCACATGCTGCATAATGAGCACCAAAAATAAATGGGAGAGAGACCATTATAATTAGGAATGCCCTATAGCAAAGTAGTTAGAAACTCAGAGGGCCTTGGTTCAAGTCCCAATCTGGCCACTTAGAGCTGACTGGCCTCAGGCTAGTTGCATTAGGTGCCAGAGTCTCAATTTTCTCATTTGCAAAATTGAAAATAAAACAGTGATCATCTTAACCCCTAGGGTTGTTGTGAGGATAAAAACCAGTGTGGTGCACAGGAACCCCGTGGAGCACAGTGGGTAGCTCTGGTTGGTGGCGTTATCACCACCACCCCTGCCACTGCCTGTCCTCCCTGGGGGTGAGGGGGAGCCTTCCTGGGCTGCCTCTGGCCTCAGCAGAACAAGGACAGGACAGGGCAGCCTACTGAATCCAGGGCCCCCAGAAACCCCTCTGCAGTGCTCCAGCTTCGAGAGGTTGGGGCAAGGCCGGCTCAGCCTTGAGGTGAGTGGTGAAGAGGCAGCTCCCTACTGCAGGACCGTTAGAGGTTACAGCAGCAGCTGGTTCTTTGGACAAAGGGCTCTTGGGACAGGAGAGGGTTTGGACATGGGGAGCAGGGAGGAGGGGAGGGTGGGGACTAAATCCCCCAAGAAGCCTGGGCCAGTTCCTAGATGGCATGATCACCAGGAGAGGTGCGGGGTTCTGGTTTCAACCATATCATTTTTTTAAAAAAATTTTGCTGCAAAGCCCTGTTTCAATGAAAACTTGGGCAGATGCCCAGTATGCAAAACAGTGAAAAGCACAACTGCTCTAGCCGAAACCAGGGTTGGGGGCAGGGGCAGGGGCAGCAACTTGAGCCTCCTTTTCACTCCCATGGGGACCTCTAGGGGGCCCCATTTCAGGAAAAACTAGCAGGGTGGCAAAACCGCAGGCTTTGGAGTCAGACCTGGGGTTTGCATTCCTGCCCCTGCTGCTGCCCAGCTGTGGGAGCTCTGGGGCTTCACCTCACCTGTCTGAGCCTGGGTCTTCTCAAATGAAAGGGGGACAAGGTTGCAAAGACTGGCAACAGTAACTCTAAAGGGCCCGGCACATGGGAGACCTCTTGGCATTTAGCAGGTGGTAGCTATTTTGATTCCCTGAGATGAATTCACAGCAGACCCTCCGAGAGCAGGTGTCTGATACCCAGGGAGGCTGTGAGGCGGAGGAGACATTCCTTGGGACCAGGAGCCAAAAAGCTTGGGAACCACTTGGGTTCTCATTCTGCCTCTGGCAGCCTGTGTGACTTTAGTCCCTCTCTGGGCTTCTTGAATCACTTTTCAGGTGTTTATTGTTGGCCTACTATGTACCTGTCAGTGTTCTAGGCACTAGGACACAGGCCCTGGCATCTGAAAGGCTGAGTTCCAGATTCAACTCTGCCTCTTCCTAGCTTTTTGCCCATGGACTGCCTCTCTGTAGTCCTCATTTTCTCCACGTGTAAAGTGAAGGGATTGAACTTGTATCACAGGGCCTTCCTGGAAAAGATTCCATGAGATCCTGGCTCCCCCCCCCCAAAAAAAAAAAATGGAAGAACGCCCTTGAACTTGACTCTGACATTCTGAAACATGGGCTTTGGAATCAGACAACCTTGGGTTTGAATCTCATGCCACCACTTACTGTGAAACCTTATGTAAGAAACTTAACTTCTTGAGTCTCAGTTTCCTCATCTGTAAAATGGAGACAATAATAGTACCCTCACAGGGTCATGGGGAGGGCTCAAAGTGATGATACAGATGAAGTTCCTAGCAGAGTCGCTGGTGTATAGTTGGTTCTCAATAAATGACAGCTGCCTTTCGTCCCCCTCCCACCACCAAAATCATTGTCACCATCACCATAAAGACCACCATCACCATCCTCACCACCATCACCACCACCACCACCATCTTGAGATCATGGTCATGATCATCTATAAAGTGAGGCTCTAAATGGTCTCTAAATTCTGACATTTTAAGTTCTGCTTTTAAGGTGAGAATTAAGTGACAAATGGGATAGCTCTCCTTGGGCCATCTTTACAGGAGGGTCCTCAATGACAAGGGCTGTCCTTTACTTTGCAGAGGAGGTCAGACCTTGTCTGTTTGGGATTTCCTGTCCTCTGCCCAGAGTGAGCAGGGGTAGGACCCATGAGATCCGGGCACAGGAGCCACGGGACTCAGTTTTTCTTTGTATATTTCTCTTGGTTGCATTTTCTCGTCCGTGCAGCAATTTCACTTCAGAAGGCCAGCCTGGCTCTTCTGGGGACGGGTCTGTTGCTAAGGCTCAGTTGTCTGATTTAGACGTCCAATAATCCCCCAACACCATTCTGCTCAAACCATGTGCTGGAAGCAGGGGCCGGCACGTACCACCCCGGGCTGGCTGTCGATTCCTTTCTTACTCTGTCAGAACATCCGAATCGCAGGACAGGGTATGGTCAGAACATCTGAATCGCAGGACGGGGTATGGATCATGGGAACACTTGTGTGTTCTTGTTGTTGCTTTTTAACCTCTTTCTGTCTTTAGGAAAATCAAGTAGTCGAAACCTCATGTTATAGACAGGACTTGGAGACGTTAAATGACTTTTACAAGGTTGTATGGGGGGTTAGACCTGGGACCCAGAAACCTGTCAGCTGTTTATTCAATTAAGCCATCCTGTCCCTTAAACATGTCCATTTCCTGTGTCGACTTCCCAACTCTGAACTCTGAGGCTCCCCAGGTCCAGGTCAGAAATCTGCAATAACATGGGCGAGGACAGGTCAGCTGGGCTGATTTCTGTTGGGACAAAACCACTTGAAGGTTCCCACACTGGGGTCAAACCCTTCTTTGAGCCCAGCAGAGCAGTGGTGGTCTGGGGGCATGTGTGGGAAAGGGCCGGCAAAGTAACAGCTCCTTTGCTGTGCGACTGAGTGACAATATCAGAACAAGTGTGTGAGAGGTAGACTGTGTGATGGCCAGAAGTCCCATCTCCCTCCTTCCCCTGGACTCCCCCTTCTCTGCTAAAACCGTCCAATAACTTAACTTCTCTGCCTGAGGGTTCGCTTCCCTCCCATCCCCTCCTCCGCCACAGCTCAGCGCTGTCCGCGGTGCTGATTGCCAATCTCTGGACTGCCGTTCGACCCGCTGGGATCTCTGGTGCGCCCAACCCCTCCTCCCGCCTCCCACCTCTCTTTCTCCAGGCACTTCACCCATAAATCACGGGTGGGAGGCAGGCTTGTTTCCCCTGCGCCGGGAAGCTGCTGCCCCCTCCCTTGCTCAACACAGGGCTTTGCAGCAGTGGAGGCAGCTGCCACTGATTTCGGGCAGTGGAAGCAATTGATTCGCTGGCTGCCAGCAGCCTGGAGTTGCCTACGCGGGCAGACGACAGAGAGGGAGAAGAGGGAGAGAGAGGGGAGAGACTTACAGAGCAAAAGCCTTCATCCATGTGGAGCACAGTCTGAGGGAGCCACGGTCTTTGCCTTGTCCACCGACTGGTCTGACTTTTCTCCCCTTCTGGTGGGGGTATTTCTTTTTGTCTTGGTTCTGCATGATTTAGGGATAGTTGCGCTGTGTGTGTGTGTGTGTGTGTGTGTGTGTGTGTGTGTGTGTGTGTGTGTGTGTGTGTGTTGGTTCTTAGATTTTATTTTGGGAAGAGTAGGAGAGTCAAATGAACAATTTTCTTTCAGGCACCTCCACTGAGCTTTCAAACCAAGTCATTGGAAGTTAACATCTTCCCACCCGGCAGGGAAGGGGCGTTGGCAAGAATTCGGCTTGCTGTTCCCCCTGCGATCTTCTGGTGCTGGTAAGTGATATTTTCCTAAATTGTGCAAATGGGCTGGGGGTGTCGGAACCCCAGTTGTGAGGAGGTGTGTACAGGAGCTGGTGGGCAGGAGGGGAGGGGTGTTGAGGGATGACCACGTTTATTTGCCCACATTCTGCAGTGTTTGATCACCCAAGTGGCATCTCAGAGCCAAATTATATTTCAGCTCACTGCCCAAGGAGGGGGTAAAATATGCTCACATTTTAGGCATTGCGATAGAAATCGTGGCTTCTGCCCAGTTTGGCCTCTGCCTTGCAGCAGAAGCTGTTGAAAGTAGCTGGCAGTTCTCTGAGTGAATTAACCCTTCATTGGGAGGGTCACCTGGCATGGAGGGTCTCCGGGTATTCTGATCTAGTGGGTGGGCACCTTGGCCCAAGAGGGGAGAGGTTCACCGGAGGCTGGAAGGTTAACCCTTGCCTAGTGTCACCTCAGCACACCAGGTGAGACTTGCATAGAGCAGGGCTCAGGTTGTATCATCTTCCAGGGACAGCAGAGTAATTAATTGTGGTGGGGATTTTGGGGGCTGTTCTAATTCTTCTGATATGACCTGGGAGCCATGGAACGACAATGTTTTCCATGGAATGAATGGTCAGGTAGGCATCCCACTGCATGCTTAGCAGACGATGTTTTATTTTCACAGGTGGTATATAACCTATGAGTGATTATATGGGGGGGGGGCGTGCATCCTGGCACCAGCCTGGGAGGCTCCATCCTTGAGCCCGTCTCCAAGCAGGAGGAGAAGGGAACAGGATTTGTTCGGGCGCTGGGGAAGGGCTCCAAGCTCCCGCTCTGTTCCAGGGCAGAGCATTCCCTGCTGTAATTATCTGAGATCCTGATGGGATAAGCCTGCGCCAACCTGTTAGTGAGTGGCAAGTGAAGGTCCTTTGCAAGAAATCCAGAAACTCACATTTAATTTTAAAATGACTTTGCTGCTAAGCTGTGACTTATCAAAAGGGGATTTCTCTTTGCTTCCTCCTATGACTCCAGCTACCTTTCTGGAAACGAATGCCCTTATTTTTAGCATCTTTGCCATTATTTCGGGAGTTGCTTCAGTCTTCTGCATCCCCAAGGATTTCCTCTTTAAGTTCTTGTTCTTGGAGGTGGGAGGGATAAAATCTCAGCCCCAGAGACTGGTGAGCCTGCAATGCACGCAGGGCCCACTCAGTCATGTTTTCCAGTCCAGGGGCTCCGTGGGGATGCCGAAATTCCGGGGCATGTGCCTGCTCAAGCAGCACATGGGAGGCAGAGGCGGGGATTTCTCAGTGGTTAGTGCCTAAGATTTGGTCCTCAAATCCCAGGCTTCTTTCAAGGGTGACCTTGAGAACAAAGTTGCCTTAGTTTCCTTCCCGGGAAACCTCATATATGAATGATGAACATGAGGAAGTTCAGTTCAAATACAGAGCTACAGATCTGGCTGTGGGTGGTGTTTAACACACTAAACTCCGGCATTGACCGGTCAGGCTGGACCGTGGCTGGGGCCCTGGAGGGAGCGATCTTCTGGGTCCCCTGCAGTGCTGAGTGTTGACCTTTGAGGGTCCGGGGTGGACTAGGGAAGAGTCGAGAGAGCCACAGGGGCCTCAGCATCACATCACTGTCTGGTATGGGAGCATTTTAGTATTTAGGTGCCTGGTTCAGCCATGCGGTGCATGTCAGCCCAGCCGAGGGAGCCAGGACTGGGTTGTCCCCATGTGGGTGCTTCTCAAGCAGCTCCTTGCTGTCTCCCAGTCTTACTTCCTTGGGGGTGGCTAAGATCCAAGAGGCAGCCTTCCCTCCTCCCCTGTCACATTGGAAATGGTGCAACGTGGCGCACCAGGGGGAGGGAGACAGGAGCTTCTGGAACAAGCTTTGTGCTTAGAGCAGGAGACCTGGGTTCTGGCCCCAGCTCTGTCTCCCCTTTCCAGGCCTCAGTTTCCCCACCTGTGCAATATGGTAGTTGGTCAGGGTGACCCCAAAGCCCCTTCCAGCTCTGCGGTTCTGTGTGTGCTAAGCATGTGTGCATGCGTGTGCACATATTTTTAGGTAGGGTAGGCACTGCCTTTGGAAATGCATCACGTGTGTTGGGGAGTCCCTGTTTGGGTTGAGTTGGGGTGCGGTAGGTTCCTGGAATACCGTGCTCAGGTGGAGAGGGCTCTGCTTTCAGTGCAGCACAGACAGGTGTGCAGGTATCTGGATTCTGCAGCGTGTGGAGGCCCTGTAGAGACTCCTCCCAGGGTGACAGCAAGGGACCCTTTGAGAGCCGCCACTCTGGGAAGAGGCACGTTCACTCAAACATGCACCATCAGGGGTTTTGTGGGCCCTCCCTAATGCCCATCAGAGCACCTCAAGTTCAGAGCCTCTGATCTAGTCTAACCCCTTTTGGGGGCTGGGGGCAAAGAGGGAAAGCAACTTTCCCAAGACCCCAGTGAGCCATGGCTCAGTGACCTGCAGATCTACCATCCTGGAGATGAGGCATCGCCCCCTGGCTCCCAGCTCCAGCAGCTGCCAGCCAGCCTAGGATGTGGAGGGAGGACAGGAGCACCTTGCCAGCCCGTGCTGGTTCTAGGGACGCATAGGTGTGGACACGTTGTGGACATTGCCTTTCTCACTCACAGAAGGGAGGCAGGGCCAAGGATCCTGCACTCTCACAGGGTAGTCTGGGGAGTCATTCTCCCCACTTTGCTGTGCTTTTTCCTCCCCTTATTGCTCCCACACGTCTTGGGTGCCTGTCCAAGGCCGTGCCTTCCGGGCAGGGTAGCTGCTCTGGGGGATTACTTGTAGCACATGGTATTTACTCTTTATTTACCTGTGCCTCCCCTCATCTCTCTCTCTCTCTCTTTATGTGGGTCATCGAGAGTTTGAGACTTTCTAATAAAATCCACCGTGCTGTGTGGTCCTGTCTGCTGCTCTCTCTCCCCTCTGAGTGGAGAGCAGTAGCCGATGCGAAGATGGTGAGAAGCCGCCAGCGCAGCTTATTTCTGCTGGGCACTGAGGCTGTGACCTGGGTTAAAAATAGCCCTGGGTCCCAGGGGTGGTGGGCTGGAGCCGATGAGCTTAAATTATTCAGCAGGTGCCCATAATAGGGGTCCTCAAGGTGCTGGGACATGAAGGGGGCACCACAGCCCCCTCTTGCTCCTGCTCCCCATCCCTGGCTGCTGGCTGAGCCTCCGGGGCTGCCATGTGGGATTCTGGGAGCAGCTGGACCTGAGTTTGAATCCTGACACCAATGCTTCCTTGCTGTGTGACTTCAGGCAAGACTCTTAACCTCTCTGATACTCAGTTTTCTCAGGCATATGAAGGTAGTTTGGTGTGGTGGCTAAGAGAGTGAGCTCTGGAAAGAGAGCTCTTGGGTGTGGATCCTGGTTCTAGCACTTTCCAGTTGTCCCACTCCACCTCTCCAGGTCTCAATTTTTCCACCTGTAAAGTGGGGATGATAAGAGAATTAGGAGAATTTTTGAAGTTAATGCTTGCAAAGTGCTTTGTATTGGGCCAGTGCCCCACAGCCATCAGTGAAGGGGATGGCGTCAGCGACAGTAACAGTGGAAGGACCCCTGACCTAGACATGATCAGGGTGAGGGAGAGAAAGGTGAGTCCTTTCTGCTGGTCACACCCTTTTGGCACCCAGGAGAGAGAGGATGTGGCTGGAAGTCCCTGGACCACCTCTTCTTCATCTGTGAAACGGGTGCACCAGCCCCCTTTCCTTAAAGCTCATGCGTCCCTGAGGATCAGGGTGGCCAAGAGCGCAGTGAGCAGGCCCTGCAGGAGGCCCAGGAGGAGAAGCCCTGTGGCCTCCTCTGAGTCTTCCATTACTCCCAATCCTGGGAGGCTTTTGCTGAATCATCCCAGCTCACCATCTCAGAGTCCGTGCGTTTTTCCCAGGAGACCTGAGCTTTCCCCAACTCCCTGCCACTGTGCACCTGCACAAGGCTCCTGCAGGTGCCACAGGGTGGACCCTTCAAGGCCAAGGCTGTGCCATCTCCATTTTGGGGGTCAGGGTTCACACACAGCTCAGCAGTGACTTGCATGTGTGCATGCATGCATGAATGAATGAAACCTCAATTGATTGTCTGGTGGGCAGGTCAGTTTGGGGAGGTGCCTTGGCCTACGGTCCACCCAGAGGCCAGATTGTGATGAGTCATTGCAGAAGTTTGGAAGGACTTTGCTTTCTTCTCAGACCTACTACAGGCAACCCACAGGCCTCTGTCTCCTGCCAGCATAGCCACGGATGTTTCTTCACACATCACACACTTACTGAGTACTTACAGTATGCATGGCACCATGGTGGGCATTGGGAATAAAATAGTGACAATCTCTTCAAGACTTAGATAAAGCACATGGCAGCTTATAAAACATGATCTTTGGTGCAGGGGTGGCACTTGGCCCCTGAAACACTCAGCCCCTGACACCCAAAATTCCATCACGAAAGTTTCATTCTTTATCTCAAGGCTTTGTTCTTGGATAAAGATCAGGGGCTCTGGGGTGGGGTGATGCACACAGCCTTCCTTGTTAATCACTCACACCTTGATGAGGAGGAGTGGGAAATACTTTCCCTAAAGTGAGGAGAGAGCTTTTCTGCAGTGGGGAGTGGAGTTGGCGCATGCAAACTTTGCAGTTAAGAGAGAGGGCAAAGGCAGAGAAAGGTGGACGTCGCTGGATACATGTTCCGCTGGGGGGTGAACATCTCTGCGATGCCCGAGAGAACCTGAGGGCAGTTCTTGGGTTGCGCCCTGTACCTGTGCCATCAGAGACTGTGGGTGCAGGGCCCTGAGGCTGGGATTTCCAAAGCCTCCCCTGCCATAGATAGATGAGGGGTTTTATTTTGAAATGCAAAACACTTTCACAGGCGGTAGTTACAACTCTTCCAGGTGTGCTGGGAGCCTCAGACTTTTCCCCAAGGTTCCCCCACTGCCCATCAGCCCTAAGGGTTTGAGCAGAATGAGAATCAGGCCCGATGCCTCCCGGATACTGTTAACTTTCTGCCCCTGAACCCCTCAGTTTCCACAGGAGTGTGAGCTGGACCTGGTGGAACTGACCCGTTCCTTGCTAACCTCACAGTGCTCTGGGGTGCGGGGCAGTGCTGCCTCCTCAGGCAGGACCCAGGGACTTGGGTTATCATCTCTCTCAGGGACCCAGCAGCAGTGATGGGGAGCCCAGCTAGGTCCCTGGGGCTCTTCTCAGACCAACTGGGCTCCCCATCTGGGCTGTGGAAGTGGGGGAGACAAGAGTGCTGTGCCGAGGCACCAGGCTGCCGTGTGCAATGTCACAGCAGTTTCCTCGAAGTAATTGTCTTTCTGTCATTAGTTATAATGACATGATTCTTGCTTAAATCTCATTGTAAAGGAGCTATGTCAGACTCTGACTTAGCAATCCAGCTAGTGAGCAAGATAACAGGCCTCAGGAAGCTGGGGCTTGTGCCTACCCCTCCCCAATGAATCAACAAAAGGGAACTCAGCTGACAGCATCCTAATGATCAGTTTGTGAAGGCTTTATTTGCAGACTGGGGAGAAAAACTGCCTCATCTCTCAATATAATCTCAGTGAGTTCATTCAGGTGCTTTCTTCTTGCTTCCTTTTTTCTTTCTTTCCTCTTTAATGCACCTACACAATGCCAAGCAGCGACTGGTGAATGGAAGCAGCTTTCAGTGGAGAATGGATTATGTAAGCAGGTTCCGTCCAGTGGCGATTGTGGGGCAGTGTTCAGGGCTGCTGTGAAGGAGGACAGGTGGCATCTCCAGGGTTGCTGGGAGGCCCTCCGTGAGAGATGCCGGCAAAAAAGCTTCTGTGTGGCCCCTTCTGTCCCACAGCCTGGCCCCAGGCCCGCTCCCCTCCACCTGTTGGCTTTTTCCTCTGCCACTGTATGGCTGGATAAATCTGTCAGCTTTTAAGTAGGATACTAGAACTTGACGAAGATGATGAAGTCCCTGGAAGTGGCCGCCACTGGGTCAGGCAGCAGTGTCTGGCCATGTCTTCCTCTCGAAGGTCTGCGGATTGGGGGCTTTGTGGGAAAGGCTGTTGGAGAGGATGGAAGGTGTAAGCTTCTGATGCTGGTTTTTCCTCTGGTCATTAGAGACCCGGTCAGCCCAGGCCAGAGGGAGACCTCAGGCCACAGGATGGACGCAGGGCAGGGGCCAGCCCCCCCCAAGTGGGAAAATGCAACTCGAGGACCAATGACAAACCTCTTCTGCCTTTCACAAACAGACACACTGCCGCTCCTTTAGATTAGTTTCTTCTCCTTTTTCCCTTGGAAGGGTTTACCTGGAGGGAGCCAGCATCCATGTCACCTGCAGAGGAGTCTGGGTGCCTGTCCTCTTCCGGAGGAGGCATAAGTGCCTTAGGCAGAAATCCCCAGGGAACAGAAATCCTCCTCACGTGCTGGTGACGGGAGGGGGCTTTGCCTCTGATTACAATGTGAGGAGAGCTGGCCTCATCTGAATCCTGTCCATTTCCCATGGAGAACTCATCCACTTTGTAGATTAGCACGGACGTTTTGGTTTTGGTGCAGGGAGCCGAAGGTCGAGTTATTCTTCCTCATTTCCTAGTCCAGGCCATCATTGATCCTTGCAGGCTGTGTTCTCAATGTTCTTTTTAAAATTAATTAATTAATTATTTAGAGGGAGGGAAAGGGAGAGAATGAGAGGGAGAGAAACATGGACATGTAAGAGAAACATCGATCAGTTGCCTCTTGTGCTCCCCCAACCAGGGACCTGGCTCACAGCCCAGACATATGCCCTGACTGGGAATCGAACTGGCACCCCCTTGGTCTGCAGAGCTACACCAACCCACTGAGCCACACCAGCCAGAGCCGTTTTCTCAATTTCTCATGTTAAAATATAGTCTTTAAAAATGAAACATTGGAATTAGTTGATGGTAGTTGTTTTTTGTTATTGTTTTTTTTTTTAATTAGTGCCCGTCCTCGGCAAATAAAAGTAGCAACAAACGTGGAAAGCATTTTACTGATTAGGGAAATCCAAATGCCTGGGAGATAATTTTGTCCAATCATTAACCTCAGAGGTTATCAACTTTTAGTGTGTACAGACATCTCCTGGGGTACTTTTCAAAATGAAAATTCTTAAGGCCCATCCCTAGAAATCTGGATTCAGGAGGTTTGGAGTTGTGCCCAGGAATCAGTAATGTAAAGAATTTCCTGATGATTCTGTTGCAGCCGCTCCATGCGTCACCCTGGGAGGCAACGCTGCTTTCCCCGATGGGTGAGTCTTCTCCATCACTTACTGGGCAGTGGGCTTTAATGCCTTCCGTGAGGGGGGCTCAGTACCCACACGGTACCTGTGCCTCTCAGACAGGTCCTGGTAGCATGGCCATCCTTTCTGATGGTGACTTAGACCCAACTCCTGTCACTTCTGGTTATTTTGTCTTCTGCAGCCAAACCAAAGCAATAAAAGTGTGGTTCTTAATAGTTTAGTGCATGGTAGGAGGTGATTGCGCGAGGCTGAAAGTCCTCGTTCACTTTTGTTAGGGGGGTAAGTCCAGAAGCGAATGTCTGAGATCTTCCGCATGGTAATTTGGTTTCTCCTCCACCAACATACAATCACCCATTCATGCATTCATTCATTCAGTTGATAAATACTTATTGGCCATCTATGACTGTGTAGATCAGAGATCTCCAAATACAAGATGGACCTTTAATTTCTACATTTTTCCAAGAAAATGATCAACCCCCCCAACTCCCACAAAATGTTTGCCAGACTTAAGTAAATAACTTATTAGAAAAAGGAAGAGAGAAAAAACCTATGAGGAATGTGAACAAAATGGTCAAATATCCATTTATATTTGATTCATTAATTGTATTCAACACATATTTAAAAATATATAAAATAATCCATGAAAACGTTTTCCTTTCCCTTTCATATATGTTAAAAAAATGAACAAACCAGAAAAGGAAGGTAAGTTTTATAACTTTAGTACAAGTCCATCTACTGTGAATCTTTCAATGAAGAATGAGAGGAGGGGGTACCGTTCGGAGCTGCCCAGTGGTTGAAAAGTTTAGTGAGAATTTATGTAAACAATTTTGTTATTCAGAATAAAGTAAATTGACAGAGATGATACTTGACAGTGTGAGAAAATTTGGGGGGACAAAGGTGATAAAAGGTGAACTTCTGTTTTCTGAGAAATATTTTGTTGGGGTATCCTTATATCTTCCTGGTCATTTACAGTATTTGCCAGGCACTGCACCCAGTGCTGGCATGCAGCGCACAATTCAGATTTGGTGCTTTCTCTCAAGGAGGTAGACACGAATCAGTGATCATACACAGGGGTGTATGAACAGAACCCGAGCTGAGGGTTCTAAAGAGGGGAACACAGATCTCTGAGAGCATGTCACAAGGAAATCTGACCGAATCTGGGAGGGCTTCCCCAAGGGGGGAGCATTTGACCTGAAAGCTGAAGGATGAATAGGAGTTAACTGAGTAAAGAGAGGAGAAAAGAACATTCATGGTAGGAAGCACAGCATGTGCAAAGCCCTGAGGTGGTGTACATGGATCTGAAAGAAAGCCAGCTTGGCTAGAGCACCAGGTTAGGGGAGCCCAGGGTGAGGTGAGGTTGCTGGTACCTGCAGGGCTGAATGTGGCACTGACTCCCTGGAAAGAAGTGGGACAGAGGGACCCCCAGCAGGGAGAGTGTTTGCTCTGCAATTAACCATGGTGTGGGGCCCCTCCCTGAAAATATGGAGGATGAGAGTGGAGAGAGGAGGCAGGGATAGTTATCCATCTACCTGGGTTTAAATTTCAGCCCTGCTGCTGTATGACTGCTAAATTGCCCCACACCTCAGTTTTCTCCTCTGGAAAATGGGGATATCAATGACCTCATTGCATTGCCTTGGGAATTTAACAAGTCAATATACATTCGGAGTCTTTGCTTGGAATGGGCACAGCCCATGGGGGCTGCTAATGAACATTAGTTATTATTTGGAATGTGATGATGATAAAAGCTCAGAGCTCCACATTCTGGAAGGGATCCTGTCACTGCCTCACTTCTGTTAGGCCTTTATTCAAACATCATCTTCTGAGGGAGACCTTTTCTGATCATATGTAAAATGGCATCCCCACTCAAGAATCTGACTTCCTCCTCCTTTATTTCATATTCCTCCCTAGCACTTAGCAACATGGGACACTGTATCTATATTATTTATTTTGTTTGTCGTCTTTCTCCCCCGACTAGAATGTCAGCTCCACCAGAACAGGAATATCTGACTATTTTATTGATCACCGGATGCCCAGAGCACTGTACCCCACAGTGCCCAGCATACAGTTGGTGCTCAATAAGTGTTGCCAGGGAACTCTGTCCATCTAATGCTCCTTGCTCTTGTTTGAAGCCTAACCCACTCCCCAGGCTGCTCTAACTCACCTAAGGGCTCGCAAAACAGCCAAAGCAACATAAGGAAAATAATCCCCAAACCCTGGAAGGGGGCGGGGGGTGGACAAGGAAGTCGGGGCAAGGAAGGTGCAGAGGCACCAGAGAGTTTGGTGATGGGGACGAAAGCGAAGGTCTTTTATGAAACCAGTGCAGCAGCCTGATCTTTTTAACCTGATTAATCACATTAAACCTTTGTCAATATCACCATTACCTCAGCCCTGGCCGTGGCAGCTGGCGGAGCAGCAGGCGCGTTCAATATTTAAGAAGACCTGCATTGCAGGCAAAGGATTGGGGCCACTTGGGGAAGAAGCAGCAGCAAATGCTCAGGGACAGTCTCTTAAGTGGTGGGTTGTTTTTAAAAGGAGAGACACAAGAGAAAGAAAAGCCTCAAAGCCCTCAGCCTTTCCCTGGCCTCCTCTGATTTCTGGTCACACTGAACACACACCCCAGAGTTATTTGCTCCAACTCAGGAGAATGAGAATGCTGCTGGCAGAAGGGAGGCCGTGAACCTGGAAGCTGGGTCTTGTGGGTTCTGTGTTTTCTAGACTAGCATAAAGCGGTGGTTCTCAGAGAGGGGTCTCCAGGCCAGCAGCATCAGTGTGACTATATCCAGCGGCTCCAAGTGGCATTAGGAATGGATTCCAATAATCTCTTAGTTCTGCTTTCCTTTGGGTTGGTCTCATGCTCAGGCAGGCTTTCTCCTCCTGGTAGAACCCCATCGAGTCTAAGTTTGTCTTATCCAAGCTCCAACCTAGTAGGAAAAAAAAGAGAGAGACCTTGTCTCCTAAGATCCCAACAAAAGTCCCAGAACTGAGTCTAATTGGTTTGCGTTGGGCAACTTATTCAACTGTGAATCAATCATATATAGTCAGAAGAGGGGAATATGCTGATTGGCCAGGCCAGGGTCATGTCACCCCAATCTTCCCAGAGGTGGGAGCTGAGGTCAGCCCCATGAGGACACCTTGGGCTGAGACAGAGAAATGAGGGTCCCCTAAAAGAGAATTGGAGTGTTGGTACTGGGGTGGGGGGGGAACAGATGCCCACTTCCCATCCCCCCAAGGAACTTGTGGTCATATGGAGGATGATTTCTATGAACAGTGGAAGGCTAAGCTCTGAGTTTCTGTCTAGCACATTAAAAGTTCAGAGAAGAAAGATGGTTGGAGAGGACATTATGGGTCAAGGGAAACTTGATCTAGGATTTGAGGGGTTAAATGTAGGAGCAAGAACATTTCAAGGGATGAAAAAAGGTTCCTCAACACCATTCCACACCATTCCAGTAGCTTCTGCTGCATGAAGAATGTCCGATCATGCATACATTGCAACTTGTAGAAAGCTCAGCAGCGAGGGGTCTCTCCATCCACCCCGTCTCCCCTCTCTCACCTCTGTACCACTACAACCAGGTGGATAGTACAAGCGGCGCTGTCCGTGGTCCTGAACCACAGCCCGGCCTCAGCTCCACTGTCCGCCCGACCTCTCTGCCGAATGAGGGCTTTAAGACTGTTGTTGCAGTTTTCTCTCTCCATGGAAAATATGCACAGTTGCCACTGCCTGTGCCGACAGGGGTCCCAGCAGGAAACAGATGACAACTCCAACTGTGTAATTTGAGGAGAGTTTTTAAGAGATACAAAAAGCGTGGGCAGGATTAAGGAAAACCAGACAGGTTTGTGAAGCACCCCCAGGGCTAGCAACAGTGAGGAGCTGTTACCACCCTAGTCCTGAAGCGGGGAGCTGGGGATATTGTTGTAGGAGAGGGCCACCTGACCAGAGGTGTGCCCTTGTGAGGGCATGCAGCTAGAGCATGACAACACTGCAGAGAGGGCACCTGGACCTCACTGCCCACCCCCCAGTTCTCTCCTAGGCCTCTCCATGGGCTAAATCCAAATGGAAGCCAGAGGGCAAGGAAGCTGATTAGAGTGATGCATACAAGCAGCCTTCTGGGGGGGAGAGCAGGGAGGATCAGAAGGGTGGGAAGTGGAGATGGGGGAGCAAGCAGAAGATACAGCATGCTGACGCTGTTGCTGCGTAACAGTCTTCCTGAAGTTAGTGACTTAACACACAGCCATGTATTTTCTTGCATTTCTACGGTTTGGCCTGGAATCAGTTGGGTCATACTTCCACTGGTCTGGAGACTGAAAAGCTGGATCGTACGAGATAGTCCCATTCATATGTCTCGTGGCAGCTGAGATGTTGGCTGGGAAGCCTTGGTTTTTCTTTGCACTGAAAGACTGGGTTTGTAGATTTCTAACATAATAGCACGGCTTCTCCAGAGGACAAGCCCCGGTGGGCAAGTATTTATCAGGGCTTGTGACTTGTCACCGGCCAAACAAAGCTGCATGCTAAGCCCAGGCAAAAAGTTAGGGGGGAGGGGACTCTGTAATGTGAAAGGCATGTTTATTGAGGGACATCAGTGTAACAATCTGCCTTGCTGCTGCCCCACACAAATAGAATCATAGCCTGTGTTTCCCATTTCTGCTGCTGCCTTCATATAGTTTTAACAACTCACGCAAGTTCCTGACTAGTGAAAAGTGATTCCCAGGAAGTCATACATTGAAAAGGTGCTTGTGTCCACGTCTTCCCTTAATGCAACATAAATGCTTCACCAACTAGAGTGAGCAGCTTTGAAAAGAAAAGAAACTAGATTAGTTTCAGATATAGTGTTGGTGTAATGTCTGTCCTTAGGTCTTACATCGGGGATGCATGCTGACTTACCTGATGTAGCTTGCAGGTACGTGTGCCTCTGTTACATGCACACGTGGCCTCTGATGCCTGGAGTGTGAGTGCTGGCTCTGCCTGTTGGTGACTTTGGCCAATACCTAACCTCTCCCCATCTCAGCTTCCTGGTGTAAAATGGGGCTAATGGCTGAGTTGAGGATGGAGCTGCGTAACACTGTGCTAAGTACCAGCGTGTGTGAAGCACTGAGCAGTGAGCCGTGAGCCTGGACAGGATGAAAGCTCTCTCTTTATTAGGGCTTCGATGGAGAAGGATGGAGTTAGAAGAAGATGGTGGAGGTGGGCGGGCTGGGGGTCAAACAGCTCTGCTTGACTACTTCCTGGTTCTGGTTCAATCTTGGGGAAAGCCAGTGAACTTATATGAACCTCAATTTTTCTGTCTGTAAAATGGACTCAGTGGTGTTTCTTTGCAAGAGTTATATGGTCCGATGTATGTAAATGACAGTGTTATTGTCAGCCTTTATATTCTGGAGAAGTGACAAAGATTACTTTTTTCTCTTTATTTGGAACTAACCACATGCCTGTAGTATTAGCTCATTTAATCCTTCAACCTCCCTATGAAGTAGGTGCTATTACAATTTTTCAAATCCCTGTTTTACAGAGGAAACACCTGAGGCACAGAGAGGGTTAGTAACTGTCCTACCATCATCAAGCTAGAAAGTGGCAGAGCTGGGGTTTGAACCCTGGCCGCATGTCCCTTCTGAACCTCCGCACTCCTCAGCCACCAGTGATGAGGGTCCTAACGTCCACCTGCATGAGTGATTGTGAAGACCGAGGGCTTTGTAGCTTGCAGAGTACTCCATCCACACTTGATGTTCTGAGGACTGTTTCCAGGGGGGATCCGGGGAGAGAGACAGGAACTCTGTGGCTCATTCCCACTCTCCAGTCAACACTGACTGAGATTCATATTTCTGTTCCTCTCCCCCACCTGGTGCCAGGAGGCCTGGACAGGGAAGGGGAATGGGTGGAGGCAAGTCTGTAAGATCTATTATTCATGGGGACTAAGAGAAGCTTTCTGGGTTTTTTTTTTTCTGATGTGGTTTCAGATTTCTTAGAACCCGCACCCTGGGGAAGTGGCCATGGCCAGATGGTGTGAGGCAGGAAGTGCCCTTGCTGGCTGGAAACCCTGTAGCCCATGTTATTTGGGGGTAGGGTTTGCGGGAGCTCCTGGGAGCACCTGGGGAGGGTTTGCCTGGCGCCAGCACTGGTCTCCATACCTTTCCTTCCAGTTTTGCACTCCGGCCTCTCTCAGCATCTCTGCAAAGTAGAGGCTGGTACAGCCCCATTTCACAGACAAGGAAACAGAGACTCTGAAGTGTTCAGTAATTTGCCTGTGCTCACCTAGGTTAAGTTTAGCTGCGGGTGGAGCCCAGGTCCACATGACTCCAAAGCCTGAGCCTTTGAGGGAAGATTCTGTCATGAAGTTTGTACCATGGGTGCAGGGAGGGTGGCGTGGGGAGTAGGGTGGGGTGGGGCGGGGGGGTGTTTGTTGTGGTAAGGTGAGAAGACAAGTAGGGCCCTTCCTGAGGCTCTAGTTACTTCTTCACAAAGATGAAGTGAAACTATGCGTTTTCCCAGGGAAGGGAGCATCTTAGGCCCAAGGACCCTTTTCTTGTAACCAGAGACTAGCTCTGACTGCTTGATAAGAGAGTCAGGCCAAGTCAATGTTGAGAGGGAAAAGTCTGTGAGCTTGAGCCACTTCCCTTCAAATGCAGAAAGAAGCTGATTCAGAAAAGCACACTGCCCTCTTTACAATGCCCTCAACAAGTAGTTTTGCTGTTTGTACTTGATTACCTCCAGTGACTGGGAACTCGTTACCTATGAAAGAAGCATATCCTCCTTTTGATACCTCTGATGGTTAAAAACCTGTTCTTTACCTTTAGCCAGATTCTCCCTTACTTTACCTGCTGCCTGTTGGTGCCAGATCTGACCAGGCTGCTCTGTTGTAAGAGTGACTGTCCAAAGTAGTGGTTAAAAGTGTTTGTATTAAAAGGAGACACACCTGTGTTTATAAGCTGGCTGACTCTACCATTCCTGGCTGGTGATTTTGGGTGACTTTAATGCAACCTCCGAGTCTCAAGAGTGGTAATAACTTCAGAGCCTACTTCCTAGGATGGGGTTGAAGATAAAATGAGGTTGTATGTGCAAATTGCCCATCTAAAGGCTGTTAATTTCTATGCTGCCCTCCTTTGCTAAGTGCAGACGCTCAGGGCAGGACTGTGAGCTGGTCAGGAACATAGGCTCTGGAGTCACACTACCAGGATTCCAAATGTGGCCCCATCACTTACTTACTGGCTGTGCCACCTGGGAGAAGCTGCCCACCCTCTCTGTACTCCAGGTGCCTCGCTGGTCAAAGGGGACCAATCGTCATTTATTGGGTCATTGTGAGGACTGGGTAAGGTAAGTGCCTAGAACAGGGGCTGGCATATGGTGGGCACTCAGAAACTGACCACACACCTGGAGGCACCAATGAAGATAATTTAGCGAAGAGACTGTTTTTGACTGACATGTGAGCAAGCCAGCAAGGTCACGAGAAGCCAGGATGCTGAAGCTCCCCAGTTTCCAACAGGCAGCCCTCATCATCTCCAGGCCTGGAGGGGCAGGGGGTGGAACTGTCATGGACCCAGAAGGGAAAGGGTTCTATGGAGAGGTCCTCCTGACAAGAGCTGTGACCTTCCTTAGGGCAGGTGCCACAGCCAGCCCACGGTGACTGGTGGGGTGGGGTCCAGGGGATAAACATCCCAGCCTGCCTCTCCCCGCTTGCAGTCTCCTGCTGGGGTCGCTCATTAAGTCAACCCAACCAGCGGCCAGAGGGCAAGGGTGCTGCTGGTACCATCCTCACGGGGCAGCCCCCAAGGGCACAAAGCCGGGTGGAAGGTGGATGGATCTGGAGAGAGGAATGGGAGAGATCCAACAAAGCTGTTCTCATTATTAGGCTGGACTGTGTGATGCCGCCACTGTACAACCATACTTGCCGTATTGAAATGGCACATTAATATGCTCAACCAAATATTATATTGTTTGCACTGTGCAAACAATATTATCAATATAATCAATAGTGTATGGTGGTCAGAAGTTTCATTTATACAAGATTCCAGCCTGAGTCCTGAAATATTCCACCTGCTCCCAGCATGACCTGGAGAAACCCCAGGGCCTCAGTCTCCTCATCTGTAAAATGGGAATGTTGTCATTCCTGTCTCTGATTTGAGAAAATGCTCCTCAGGTGAGAGGATGGGGTCTGCTGCCATTTAAAAAAAAATCCTTACCTGAAGATATATTTTCTGATTTTAGAGAGAGAGGAAGGTGGGAGAGAAAGAGGGAAATGTTGATGTGAGAGAGAACCACTGATTGGTCATTTCCCATATGCACCCAACTGGGGACCGAAACCACAACCAGGATTGGGTACAGGACTGAGGATTGAACCTGCAACCTGCTGGTGTACAGGACAACACTCCAACCAACTGAGCAACCCTGCCCGCGCACTGCTGTCACTTTGTGAGGGGATAAATGCCACTCCCTGCTCTGTGTACAGGTGCTCCTTGGCTTAACAATGAGGTCACATCCCAATAAACACAGCATAAGTTGCAAATATTATAAATTGAAAATGCATTCGATGCACCTGACCTACTGAACATCATGGCCCACCTTTCCCATGCTCAGAACACACCTTAGCATCCAGCGGGGCAACACCGTCTTCGCAAAGCCTCTCTTATAATGACGTGTTGAGCTCATGGAATTTATTACACCTATCGCTTTGGAGCCATCATAAAGTTGAAAAGTCATAAGTCAAACCATTGTAAGTTGGGGACCATCCGTATTTTGTCCCTGAGGCATGGGAAGGACCAGGATGACACTTGTGGTGTCCCTGGCATGATGAGATTTAGGGCTGTAGGTAAGAAAGTTCCAGCCGAGTTTTTATTAGAATGAGCTTCATTGCATCCGGAGCCCCAGTGGCAGCCGGGGGCCATCAGGCTGCACCACTTGCTTTCATACGCAGACCCAGCTAATCACACTTCCCTGCATGGGGCCGTGAGTCTGTGTGTGCACGCATGAATGCAGAAGTCATCCTGAGTGCTTCCTCTTTTCCTCACTCGCCACAGCGTGGCTGGAGCCAGGATGAGCCAGGCTAACAGCACAGCAAAGGCAAGTTCCCACTTTATCAAGCAATCAGGTAATTGGCTGGCCTGTGCAGGGAGCCCCGAAGGCTGCTCTGTGCAGTGTCTGCCTTTGCAGTTCACAGTTCGGCATTTGGGTTTATAGACTCAGGGCTCAGAGGGATTCGTAACCCAGGGGAGGAAGGAAACGTTTGGGGTACCCCTGTCCAGCAGGAGACATTTTCCGCAGGAAAATCAACTCTGGATGCTCTGCCCTGCCTTCGGTGTGTGTGCTGTGAGATTACCTCTGTGGACTCTTTTCAAATGCATGTGCTGTGTGACCTTGGGCAAATGACGTTACCTCTCTGGGCTTCAGTTTCCTGATCTGTGTAAAACTGACAAATAAAGGATCTTATCTTCCAGGACTGACCTGAAGATCAAATGAGAGGTTGCATTTGAAACACTTAGTGCAGTCCCTGGGCCATTATAAGCACAGGCAGGATGGGTTAGGCTGCGCTCCAAGAACAAAAAATCCCCAGTGTTTCAGTGGTTGAAACAACGGGTGTGTTTCTCGCTCAGGCTACCTTGACGTGGTAGGTTAGGAGGGGGTGACTGCGCTGCACTGGCCCTCACGGAGGACCTAGACTGAGGAGGCTCCGTCCTCACATGTCCACGATGGTTGAGATAGGAGAAGACAAGCGGACTAGCTTCAGAGTTTCAACCTGGGGATTTTTTATTTGACCAAAACTGGTCATGTGGCCATTCCCAGCTTCCCAGGGAGAGAGAAGGGCATCCTTATCACATGGTGGAAAGCCAGAAATGCTTGGTCTTCAGCATTAATGACGACCATAGCACCCAATAAATGGCCCTTGCTTTAGCACGATTCTGTTGTTACGGCCATAGTAACCTAGCACGTGTGGTTGTGACTTGTTATTTCCATCGTTCATTGTCGTCATGTTTTATGTGCTTGCTCTGGCTGCAGAAAGCCTGAGACGTTTCCTTCTGGTGCCGAAGCTGGGCTCCCAGCTCTTTAGGAAAATACCCCTGAGAGAATTATCAATAACAACATAAATCATGATAGCTTCCACTTGACAAGGGGTACTTTGAGCCAGGTGCTGGATCAAGGAGTTCACTGTTAGCTCACTCAGTCCTCATGGTAATTCTGAGATGGGTCCTGTTGTTGTCCCCACTCTGTACAGATGAGGAAACTGAGGTTCAGGGGAGTAAATACACTTGTCAGACTCATAAATGGCAGAATGGGCCTGACCCCCCAAACCCATACCCTAAGTCACCTTGCTGAACTGACGGCTGAAAGCATGTGGCCTTAGCTTCTGGGTCTTTCAATGGAAGGAGGGATTGTCTGGGTAGAAAGGCTGAGAGAGGCCCTGCACTATCCTTGTTGACCCGCAGTAACAGGGGCTCGCCATTGGCACCATGCTGTCTCTTTAGTCCTGCTCTCCCTCCTCCCTGCCCTCCCATCACCCCGGGCTCCACCCTCATGGATTTCTCCATTCCCTAAACACTCCATGCCCACTGAAGCCTCTGAGCCTTTGCACACTCAGTTCCCTCTTCCTTTCCTCCGTCCTTCATGTCTGGCCCATTCCAGCTCATCCTTCAAGAGCCAGCCCAAATGTCCCTCCTCTGGGAAGACTCCCCCAGGCAGAACCAATCCCATAGTCTCTCTGTTCCCATGGCATTTTGTACATTAGCAAATCTAAACCTTTTCTACACACACACACACACACACACGCACACACACACAACTTCTCTGGAGGAGGCAAATAAATTAGTCTTTGTTTTTAATTTATGCCAGTTCTCTCATCCTGACTTTAAACACTGCCACCTCATTTGTCTTATTAAGTACTTACTTTTGCTTTTAATTAGTGCTGTTCATCGCCACTGAATTTTAATTGTCAGTGCAGGGTCTCAGCAGGCCTCAGGGTGGATGCTTTACAAATGTCTTCTGTCCTCCTGCATGGCCTGAGCCTGGGTGGCAGGTAGTGCCTCCAAAGTGGGGGGAGGGAGGTTCCAGGGAGTGGCTGAGGGCTGGTGTACTTTTCCCAGATCTCAACTCATTCCAGCTGCCAGTATGGTCCCTGTTTGCTCTAAGATAACTGGTCTGTGAAGACACGCAGAGTTCAGGAGGGCTGCAATGCAGAAATTCAACTTAAATTCGACTTGAGTTGGGGAAGAAAGGAACAGTTTGGCTCATGGTATTTAAAAGGCTATAACAGATTCAGGTAAGGCTGGATCCAGCATTCCAGCACCATCATCACCAGCATCAGGAATCAATCTCTCTCCATCTCTCAGCTCTGCTTTCATCCTTTGGCGGGCCTGTCTCATGTGGTAGCAAAAGTCATCAGCTCCAGGCTTCTGTTCTTTGAGCTTGGCAACTCCACTGGAAAGAGAGTGCTTCCATATAGCTCCAGCAAAAGTTTTAGGGAAGGCTTTCATAGGTCCAGGTTGGGTCATGTGACTACTCCTGAGCCAATCACTGTAGCCCATAGGATGTACTGCACTCACTGGCCAGGCAAGGGTCACTGGCCCACCTCTAGGAACCAGGTTTGGGTGAGTGCCACCTGAGCCACACAGATAGAGAGAAGGAGAGCGATGACTTCTCAAAGGAAAACTATGGTGCTGCTACCCTCCAGAAGGGGAGATAATATTAGACAGACAAAACGAGAGATCTCAACTGCACATATCCACCGTGGAGTCTCACTCAAACACACATCTGGGGTTTGTTTTCCTCTCAGCTCCACCCTCAAATGCTGTCAACACTCACCTCCTTGCCTCAGACCTAAAAAGCATTTTAGACCAAAGTGTTCCTGCACTTCAGGAACAATCCTGCAAGGTAGGCATGATAGAGACAGGGATTTCTATGTCCCCATTCTACAGGTGCAAACAGTGAGGCCCCAAATGACTAAGCGACTTCCCAGAGGCACACAGAAAATGAACAGGGGCCTAGGGTTGGATCCCAGGACTCTGGGTCTGAGGCCAGCAATTGTGCTAACAGTGGGTTGCTCTCTCAGTCAGCTTTTGCTGCAGAACAAAGCACCCCACAGGGTAGTGGCTTAGAGCAACAAGCCACATTTACCTCACGGTTGTTTAGGTCAGTGATTGGGTTGAATCTGCTGGGTGGTCCTCTGGTCTAGGCCAGACTTGGATGATCTCGGCTGGGCCTGTTCACATCTGTGGCTGGCTTGTGCATTGGCTGGGACAGGCTGGCTTACAATGGGGCAGCCGCAGCAACTGTGACAACCATGGTCCCCACCATGTGGTCACTGCTACTGTCCATGATACGGAGCCGTGGGAGATGGGCTCTATGCTTACCTTACAAACCTGTAGAATGGGGACTGTCCTGTGGGATTGTTTGAGGGCACATGGCATGAGCCATCTGTTGTCGCTACACAGTGAGGAGGGAACCACAGGAGGTGACAGTTTGCTTGGGTTCAAGGCCAGGAGCACAGAGGTACCTTCCTCTTGAGCATCGCTTAGGACTGTCTCCATCCTGTCTCGAGCCCCAACCAGCTCACTGGGGATGGAGCCAGGGCCTGTTGTCCCAGCTGGCTCTTGGAGCAGCTCTTCCCTGGCTCCCGCATCAGGGTAGAGCCCCAATGGTCTTTAGGATCTGATCTCATTACTGCTTGGATCTCAGCCCCCACCCATCTGCCCCTTGCTCCCTCCACTCCAGCCCCTAGTCCCTCCTTGCCATTCCTCCAGCTTACAAGTGCCTACCCCAGGACCTTTGCACTTGCTTCTCCCTCTGCCTGGGTGCTCTGCCTCAGATATCTATGTAGCTCAGTCTGTTACCCCTTCAGCTCTTTGCTCAAATATCACCTCTCAGAGGGGGTCAGAGGAGGCCCCCTCTGACCCCCTATTTAAAGCCAACCGTCCCTCTCAGTCTCCAGTCCCTTTCCTCTGTTTCATTTACCTTTAAAGTGCTCATCATCAGCGGCTGTTTTACATATGGCTTGTTTGGTTGTTGTCTGTCTTCCCCAATAGAAGATAAACAACATGACAGCAGAGGTTTTGCTGTTTTGTGTTATTTTAATGCGGTATCCCCAGTGTCTAGAGAAGTGCCTGGCACATTGCAGTAGGTGTTCTATAAATATTCTTAGTGCAATTCTGTGCTTTAAAGTATCAGCTTACTTTTACTTTTAAATAACACTGCATGGGCTAAGTAGAACCTATTTTCAGCCTGGATCCTGCCCATGGACCCCCACTGCACCCTTATTTGAGGCTCCTTGTGTAAGTTGCATTCCCCACCCCACTAGGGGGTCTGAGTGAGTTTTTCCAGATTTCTAACTGAGCAGCAATGACCTCGGGAGGAAGGAAGGGGCAGGGAAAGAGACAGAGAGATGGGACTGCCCGGGCACCGTCCAGGCTGGTGGCTGCGTGTTCAGCTGTGAAGCGTCTGGTTTCATTCCAAGACTGTGGGGCTTGTGTGTGGCGGGGGAGGGTGACTGTGGCATTGAACTCCGAGAAGACAGCTGAGCTCACACAGGTTCCCTGCAGTGCCCTGAAGTGCTGCCTAAAGCCGGGGCCAGCCTGGCCCCCACTGAGTCACACTTAGGTACCTGCTGTGACTCTGAAGCTAAGTGTGTTTTAAGAGTTGTTTTTTCAGTTCAACTAAAATCTGCTGAGATTCTGGGGGGTGGAGGCACAGCGCCGGTCCTTAGCAAATAGTACTGAAGGAGCCAAAGGAGAAGCAGGCAGGACAAAACGGGAGAGGAGAGGAAGGAGAGGCTCTGAATCTGGCTTTTCTGGCTGGGGGACAGGTCCCCGGGGCCATCTAAGATGCGGAGGTTGTCACGGTTAGCGCTGAGCTGTGGAGGTGGGCAGAGCGGAGTGAGGACTGGCCCCTCCACTCACATGAAGGTGGATTGTGTGCCCACCATGCCCAATGAGCTCTACGACACACCAAGGCATCTACTACCCATCATACTCAGGACCGGCTGCAAAGGGCAAATGCAGGGCCCCTTGTGTAAAAGTTGTTACAAATTTCAAGACGATGACAGCAGAGCCTTAAGCCAAGGGCAGGGCCTGTCTGAGCACAGGGTCCTTCTGTGCACGGGCACAGTGTAACTGTACAGAGCACAGGCCATGAAGTGGCCCTGCAGGCACAGGAGGTGCCGCTGCTGAACAAATACAGACCTGGTTCCGGTTCTCATGGGTCTTAAAAAAAAAAAGGTGGCAAGACAAATGGCAATAATAATAATAATAATAATAATAATAATAATAAATCATGATAAATATAACAAAAGAAATGGTGCAGTGAGAGTAAGTAATGAAGTTTGAGGTGGTGCCTTAGGGAGTGTAATCAGGGAAGGCTTCTTGGAACAGGTGGCATTTGAGCAGAGACTAGCAGAGCATGTGAAGGAACCATGCATGTGAGAGTGGAAGGAAGATGCCCTCAAGGCAGCGAGAGCAGCAGAGGCCCAGGCCTGGTGGCAGGAAAGGTCAGTGAGACTGGAGCACAGTCAGAGATCCAGGGGAAGAGCAGGCTGCGAGGGCCAGGGCAGCTCTTTGGGGTCACAAGGAGAGTCTTAAATCTTACATGCAATAGGCAGCCATTGAAGCACTTTATTATTTTTCAAAAATAAACGTTTGCTTATTTTTGGAGAGCTACCATAGCCATGTGGTTGCAAATACAAAAGGGGTTCATCGAGAACATTGTACTTCCTGTCTCAGTCCTAGCTACCCAGTTTCTCTCCCCAGAAGTGAGTGATGTTACTGGTTTCTTGTGCGTTCTTTGCAGGGAGATTTTATTCACGCACAGCCAAAAGTGACACACACCTCTCTTACTTTCTCTCTGCAAATAGTGTTGTTCTGGAATGTTGTCGTATAGCGTGATCTTTTCTCTGGACAATGTATCTCAGTGCTCAACCCATGCTGTTCATGAAGAGTCCTGTTATTCTTCATGGCTGCGTAGTGCTCCACCGCACAGAGCTGCCATCACCTAGCTCTCCGGAGCTCATTTAGGTGTTTAGATGGCTTCTTTGACAGACTTCAAGCAGGACCTTGGGAAGCCCACTTAGACTCTCTGTGACTCAGTTACTCATCTGTAAAATGGGATGAAAAGAACATCTATCTTGTAAGGCTTTTGCTAGGATTGAATGGGATACAACTCGAAAGGCACTTAGCATGGACCAAGCCCTTGGTATTTGAACCATCACTTTTCGCCATTGCCACTTTTGTTACTGCAAGGAGACTGTTCCTGGGGCTTCCACCAGGACTGTGGGGGAACCCATGCCCAGGAAAGAGCTGGAGCCTCTGACATCCAGGGAGGCAGCTATTTTGTGCTTTCTGAAGCTACAGCTGCAACACTGGACGTAAGCCATGGTCTTGCCCTGACTGAGCTGGAGAGGGTGGTCTTTCCATGTCTCCAGGCAGGGGCCTGAGTGGGCAGGTCTTGGTTTCTGAGTGGAACAGAGTGGGAAAGTGGGGGGTGGTCTGAAAGTGTCCAGTGGTCTGAGGCTTGCCCCTGGACTTTCTCCATTTCCATGAACTCCCTCTCAAACCTGAGACCTTGGCTGGACTTCATGGACAGTGACCTGTAGGCGGGGGGGACAACGCCTTAGGCTCACACTACGTCAGATTGGCAGATGGTTACGTGGCCTGCCCGGGGTGGCGTAACCAGCCTGAGGGTCAGAACCCTCTTTCTGCTGGCACATGCAGTCCAGCTCCCTGGACTCAAGACCTGAGATGGGGTTTCTCATGCTAGCAATGGACTTGGGACAGGACAGTGGAGACGTTGGGCTTAGATGTGGCTTTACCAGAGCCTGGCCTCAGCCTGACCCCACAGCTGGGGGACTCTGGAACATGCTGGCACCCCAGAGCCATCCTGCCTCAAGACAAGGGGGCTGCACTTTTATACTCTCCCCTTATCAGGCATTGTCTTGGGGCAGCTCCTGGCCTGGGTGTGGCCTTCTAGGTATCTATGGCAAGGCCGCAGTTCTCGTTGGCTGAGGGCCAGTCCCTGGACAATGGAGCTGCCTCAAGCCCTCAGTTGCTACCTTTCCTAGAGGCCGGGGTCGGACACAACACCTGTGAAGGGCAGCAGCAGTGTCTGTGTGGCCCCCACCCCTCCCCCTGTGTACCACCTCACCCCCAGCCAGGATCTGCCTGTGAGCCAGACCTCCTTTCCCTAGGATTGTCTTCTGGTTGTTCAAATGCCCTGATTGCTCAGGCCATCCCATCTCCTGGCCCAGGCCTGGCTGACTGCGTCAAGTTCACTGCTGGGCTCTTCAGAGCTTTGAGAGCTGTTGGTGGCCAAACTCAAGTAACTGGTGCTGGCCAGGGAGGCTTCTGGCCTGGAGCCAGAGCTGGGTGGTTTCTGTGGGGTGGTCAGCAGGGAGTCCGGACTTCGCAGGTGGAATTTTAATAGGAAATGAATTCTTGGTGTGCATGGCTGAAAGCAGGAAAGGGCAGGCAGGTCAAGTTCAGCCTGGAAGGCAACAGAATTTGGAGATCAGAGTTCCTGGGAAAGGTCTGCATCCTGTGTCCCAGCCCTCCTGCCTCCCAGGGGCCTCTAAAGGCCCTGCTTCATCTCTGCAGCAAAGCAGGAGGCAAGGCTTTCAGATGGACATTCCCCAGATGGGGAGGTTCCCCAGTCCAGACCAGGGCCAGCCAAGGAAGCTCATTACCAGGGTCTGGGGCTTTGGTCGCCGAGCAGGGGCCTGGGTGCCCAGGCCAGCCTCGCTGAGCTCTTGGCACGGGTGATAACGAGATGTGAAGATTCTTTTCAGCAAATTTCTTTCCCAACAGGAGTCATTTCTTCTTTCTGGTTTTCAAGTAGAAAGAATGAAATGATCAGATTAGTCTGGGAAGATGATGTGAATCACTCAGGAGCAGACGAAATGGCTTCTCCGTTAAGGGTTTCTCTCCCATGTGTCCAGCCAAGAATCCCACCTGCCTCTGGCTTCACCCACCTGAAGATATAATCATCCCACAGGCTATAGGATAGGGAAGAATTCTCTCCCTGTCCCCCTCCCAACGGCCCGCCTATTCAGTTTCCCTGGAAAGGAAGCTGTGTTGTAGCCAGACCTTCAGAGAAATCGGGACCCCTGGGAACTCTGACCCTACCCGTGCTGGCCATGTGGCCTGGAGTCCATGAATGAGGAGAATGAGGGTCCCTGGCCAGGTGGCTCAGTGGCTGGAGCATCATCCCCATACAGCAGGGTTTCGGTTCATTCCCTGGTCAGGGCACATGCAAGAATCAACCAATGAATGTATAAATAAGTGTAATAACAAATCAGTGTTTCTCTCTCTTTATCTCTCTCAAATCAATCAATATTTTTTTTTGTTTGTTTTAAGAGAACAGTATGACTTTAAGGGAGGGAGCTTTAGCTCTGGTCCATTTCTGCTGGTAGGGAGCTGTGACCTCCAGCAGAACTCACCCTCCTGGGGCTTGAGGTCCACCATCTGGAAGGTGGACGGACTGTGTGTAGCCTCTGTCTTCTCTGCATCTCCCAGAGTGCTCAGCATAGAGCAGGGCCTCGAGAAGTAAGAAGTGGCTGAGTAGCTGGGTGATGTCCTCTCTGGCTTACTGTTTTCCAGGAACCGGGACCTCTGCCATGACCGACACCGTGTTCAGCAGTGGCTCTAGCCGTTGGGTGTGTCCCAGTGACCGACCCCTTCAGTCCAAGTAAGTCCCTGCACCTTCCTCGGAGGGGCTTGTTTTGGGCCCCTGGGGTCCTGAGAGTCCTACCCTTGAAGGAGGAAAGGAATGGCAAGCAAAGAACTAGACTCTCCTTCCCCGAGGTGGGGGAAGAGGAAGCCGGTGGGAGCTTTTGTCATGGAAGCTGCTTCACTGATTTCACTGCTTTGCAAGGTGGGAACAACAGGCTGAGACCCTGAGCTGCATGCCCCCAATTAGAGGTGGCCTGGTGAGTGGTCAGAGCCCAGACCGGGGTTAGAGTCAGACTTGGCTCTGGTTCTAGGGCTTAGCTGTTAATTTACTGTGTAATCCAGGGTGACTCACTTCCCTCTCTGGGCCTCAGTTTCCCCAATCAAATAAGAAAGACGGACAAGGTCAGAGGTGGGAAACTGACAAGCCGCCAGCTGACTGTGACTTACCAAAGTGTGTGGCTTTTAAAAAATTTTTGGCCCAATTGTTTAAAAATTGGGAAATTTCACCTAAAAGTGCCTTTCCATCCTGTACCCAGCAGCTACTGTACCTGAATCAGTGGGGTGCTGCTGGACCCGTACCTTCATGGCTCGTAAAAGCTGATGCTCAGTTTCTGGAAATTTTACAAGCCGGTTGTTAAACATGGCCATTATTAAACTGTATAATTTGACAATTACATTATATTAAACCTAAGGTTAATCCCTTCTGGATTCTCTTACCACACTCTATTATTCCTGCCGTATTTATGTCCGTTCCACCTGCATGGTGAAATATAATAGAACGGCACGCTCGTGCATCCCTCCTCCCAGTTCTGTATCCAGGGACGTCCTGTCAGTTCTCGAAATCAGCCACAGGTTCAACTGTTAAACATTGACCAGCACACCCTGCCTGCCGCCCTTGACCATCTAAGTCCATTGTCTGTCATTCCCGCAGAGAGATGTTCACTCATCGTGATTTGTTCCTGTGAACGCTTGGTCATTTTTTATTGTGAGCTCAACCTGTGAGACGCTTGGGGATCCACCCTGGGGACACTTTTCTGCAGAGAGATTGGCATTGGCCACACCTGGGAGTGAGGTGTGCTGCTCACCCAGGTTGACTTGAGCTCCCTTGCAGGGTCCTGGCTCAGTGGAGAGGGAAGGGGTCTCGGGTTCAGCTTCCCTGCCTTGTGAGGCACTCAGTCAAGGTCAGCCTCTGGAACATGGTGCTGAGATCTGCATTGGCTAACTGCTCACAGCTCCCTGTTCTGGATTCAGTTTACTGTCTTTTTTCAAATTGCCTTTTAAAAGTATAATGAATGATTCTCCCACAGTGCACAGAGGCAGTACAGTAGGATCATTTTAAATGTGTCTGTATACTCATGCCCGTTTTTCTCTCTCCTTGCCCCTCCCATCCCTAGGCAGTCACTAATCTTCCTTCTGTAACTGTGCAGTAATTTACACTTTCTAGAATTTCATATGAATGGAATCATACAATGTACACTCTTTGGGGAGGAGAGCTGTGTCTCTTCTTTCATACAGAATAATTATTTCATGATCCATCCGTATTGTTTGCATATCAATAGTTTGTTCCTTGTTGGTGGTGAATAGCACATTTCATGGTGTGGCGACACAGCATGTCTATTCATTTATCTATTGATGGACATTTAAGTGGCTTCCACTTTTTGGCTAGAACAAATGGAACTTTGTATAGACGTACACTTTCGCTTCTCTTGGGGAAATACCGAGGAGTGGCATGCCTAGGTCATATGGGCAGCATGTATTTAGCTTTTTAAGAAACTGCCAATCCGTTACCCAAATTGGTTGTATCATTTTAAACGTCCAGCAGAAGTGTAGGAGAGTTCCCGCCTCTCCACCTCCTCCGCAGTACTTGCTGTGACCAGTCTTTTTCACGTTAGCCATTGTAGTGTGTGAATAGCACTGTTTCTTTCCGAGTGACTATGAGGTTGCTTTGTCTTCTTATGTAACTTGTCACCATACAACCTCTTGGTCGAATTGTCTGCTCAGATACTTTGTCCATTTTAAACACAGGTTGTTTAACTTCCTTTTAAGTTCTGCAGGGATTTTCCTTATAGGTTCAAGATGAAAGTCCTTTGCTGGATATACCTTCCACAGATGTTTTCTCAGTCCAACCCTTGTTTTTCTTTTTTGTAACAGTCTTTGGAAGATGGAAAGTTACTTTTGTTCTGATGAAGTCTATTTTGTTTATTTATCTTGAAAGGAGGAGGGATTGTTGGAGAATTCCCTTGCTTTTTAATCCCGGAACTAACTTCATAGAAAGAGTGTGGCTCTGACTTACCCAGGACCTAATTATGCATTAGTAAGGAGTCTTTCTGACTAGCTAGTCCATCCATATTCTCAGGTGCAAAAGCCCCTGTCTCTTTACTTGTTCTACCTCAAACCTAAGTCTTCGAGTTTTGAAGACAACACTGAGCTCTGTTGGTTTCTTTTTCTAAAAGAAACACCTGCTCCCCCAAGCCCTTCCCATGATGTCCCTGGGAGCCAAATTGTTTTGCAGAAAATATTCCAGCAGCCAAAAAGTGTGTCTCTGTAAGATAAACCGTTGCCCGAAGGGTGGATGGGGTGAAATATTTATTTTATTTTTGAAATGTCAGTTAATTAAAATCCCATCCATCTGAGTTTACTTTAGTGGATACAAAGCCAAACAATTTGCTTTACCGTTAGATTAGAATTCTGCAAACAGCCAGGCTGCAGTTCCATCAACGGTGCTCCCGGGCTGCCGTGAAACATCTTGGCATTCTGGGTGCATCTGGACCGGCTGGCTTGCTACTGCATTTTCTTCAGATATTAAAATTGTTTTCCAATAAATGCTAATGGGTGAATTATAGTCATCACGAATGCTATCTAGTCGGCTGCGGACACTACTAATGTCTTTCTCCGGGAAATTAAGAAATCTAGTCTTCATTAGCTGCTGGCTGCCCAGTACACTTACTGCTTTTGTGATGTTCACATGCCTTTCTCTGTCCACCTCTGTGAGTCTAAGGGTGGCGTCTGAAACACAGGCCGGTGCTTGAAGGAGGTAAATGCGTCTGCTTTGTCCAAGGGCAGGCCAGTGGTTTAGCCCTTTACGTTGGGAAAACATGGGGAGAGATGCTGGGAAGTCGACGCTTCCCCATAGCTTTTCAGACAGCAAACCGGAGAGCGCCAGAGATCAGAGGTGGAAACGGAGGCAGGAAGAGAGGGCATATGGCAGGTGTTTGTCGATGCTTACGCCCCTCACAGATGGAGATGCTGGTCTCCTTTCTAGAATGGAGCCTTGCTTCCCCAAAGGTGGGCGCTGAAAGTTCTACTTTTGGATGACCCAGGGACTGTTCAGGGCTTGCGTGGCCCTCCTCAAAGTGTTCGGAACAATAAAAGCCAAGGATGACGTTGGCCAGGTTACCATTCAGTGGTCCCTCACTGGGGTCGCAAACCCATTCTTTAAATATGTCCATGATCAGCTTGGTTCCTTAGTAAGCCGAGCTGATTGGTCATTTGGAGCACAGCTGTGGGCCTTGTGTTAGATGTGCTGGAAGAAGATTGTGAAGATGAGGGGGAAAATAGAAGTAGGTTGTTGTCATTTAAACTGTGTGGTTTTGCAGCCAGACAATTTGGGTATTGTTATGAGACTTCTTTCCTGACTTGACTCCTTTTTCTTTCTCTCCTTTCTCTGCTGCCTTCCTTCAGTGATAAAGAACAGTGAGTATTTTATGCTATTTTATTTTTCAACCAACTGAATTGAATCTCTTTTCTGATCCAAGTGGCTTGCCCCTGCAGAGAGATAGTTAAAAAAGGAACTAGCAAATTTTACATATCTAAAAAAAATCAAGTGATTAAAAACAGACACATCCTTTTGAGAAAAAAATTATGAAATTTCTAAAAATATCTTTTTAAAAAGATTTTATTTATTTTTAGAGGGAGGGGAAGGGAGAAAGAAAGAGGGAGCGAAACATTGGTTGGTTGCCTCCTACAGGCCCTGACAAGGAAGGGACTGAACCCTCAACCCAGGCATGTGCCCTGACCAGGAATTGAACTGGCATCCTTTTGCTTTGTAGAATGACACCCAACCAACTAAGCCACACTGGTCAGGGTCAAAAAAAAGATGCTGATAAAAGGATACAAAGTGTTGCTTAGGAGAGCCCTCGGTTTCATTCTTGTGAGCGACTGGGCTTTCAGCGAGTTTATCCACCACTCAGGGCCTACTCCTGCGGCATTTGCCTCGGAGCGCTGTTCCGAGGCGCAGAAGATGTTCACTCAGCTGCCACCATTAATAAAAGGTGATGATGGACAGAGCAGACCTGTGGGAAGCTACGTGCTGTCCATATTGTCCCCGTCACCTCCTGGGAGGTCAGCCTGCTTTCCCAGTGAGCTGCCCTTGGCTCAGAGGTCCTCGCTCTGCTCACAACTTTTGTATTTTAAATTGGATTCATTTCCCAAATAGGTGTGACAGATTGGATGCCGCGTCCAGTAAACGAACGGCCGAGCTGCCGGGCAGACTAGGCTCTGGTTGCCTGGGCTCCTTCAGAAACCGAGGAAAGTCACTCCCCCTCCCCAGGGCAGCCTGGTGTCACGGAGCTGCAAGCAGAGCGCAGGGTCTGGTGGCAGAAGACCCAGCTGGGTGCCACTCTGGGACTCAATGGCAACGTGGTCCCAGGCACACCCTCCGGGCCCCTGAGCCCCAGCTCTCTCCTTAGTAAGACAGGCGGGGCAGCCCTGCCCTTCCTCCTCGCTGGGTGCTGGTGGGAGGCAACGAGATGCACAGGAGAGCTCTGTAAACTGTGAAGCATGCGGAGCAAAGCCAGAGGAAAGTGTGAATCACACGTTGCCTTAGCCTGTGTGTGTGTGTGTGTGTGTTCATTGGACATGCATACATTCATACATTATATATATGTATCTTGTATATATACATTGTGTATAGATATCATTTGTTCAGCTTTTTTTGGCCCAAACAACCACATCATCAGGCCCAGAATCTTCTAAAAAGGTTTTCTTGACATCGATAAGGTGACCCTGGGAGAAATCATTTTCCCGGTTTTGTGTCTCAGTTTCTCTATCAGTCGAATGGAAGCTTTGCACAAGCTGAGTGCCAAAGACCATTTGAATGTTCTACAGTTCTGCTGTTGACTGGTAGTACTCTGGCCAGACTAGATCTGCTTTTGATGAGTACCATGAGTGTATTATTTAGACATGCCAGGGAGAGACATTGAGACATTGTCAGATTATAAATATGAACATTCCAAGAAAGCAGCTCATGACTCCAGGGGGTCCGAAGGCTCATAAAGTCTCCCTGAATACTGAAGGTCAGGATCCTTCACTGTCTCCCCTCCTTTCTGCCCCCTTCCTCCCCCTCTTCCTTTATAAACAAATACTTACCAACTCTCTACTGAGTAGCAGGCCCTGTCTTCAGTACCAGGAATACAGGGAGAGCCAAAGTATGAGGGTGTGTCTAGAGGGGTCTACGAACAAATAAACAGCCAGTCGGCAACAAACACACTCCAGCGTTCTAGGAGCTCTGATAGCAGAGTCACAGTGGGCCGAGAAAGCACAGTGCGGGGCGGGGGGGAGGGCACCTGGCCCAGGCTTGGGGGTCATGATGCGGGAAGTGAAATGTATGATGAGACTGAGTGAAGGTAGAGCAAGACCAAGATGAGCCAGAGGAGTTCCAGGCAGGGGAACAGCATATGCAAAGTATGGACATGAGAGTGAGCATGGAATTTTAGAAGCACTGAATGAAACTCAGTCTGGCTTAACAGATTAGCAGGAACCCTTGATTCCCTTAGCCTTCTGGAGGGGGTGGGGGACCGTGGCATCCCTCTGCACCCCCTTTAGTTTGGTGGGGGTACATTTCACCTGGAAGGGCCTTTACACCAGCAGGGCATGTCTCAAACATTTTGTGGTGCAGCTGCCCCTCCTTCCTCATCCTTTCCTTCAGGATTCATTAAAATCTCAGTCACTGAGCTGTAATACAGCTTCCTGCTGACACCTGCGGAGGCCAGCACCCTGGGGGAAGGGTGTGGATAAGGAGAAGAAAGGAAAGAAAAAGGATTAATTTTCTGCCAAGCACGGCTATGTAACGCTTCAGAGCCTCAGTGCCCTGGCAGCACCTCCATCATGGCCCTCCTGTTGGGAGTTATAATTTATTAAAAGAGACATCTGGCGGATATTCATTACGTGACTATTGTGTGCATGAACTCAGAATTAAGGTGGGAGGCGGGAAGTTCAGTCTGCCCTGGGCCATATTTTAGAGAGAAACATCTGTGAGGTGCCTCCACCTGGAGCCAGGACTAATTCCTTTTGTGTCAGGGGCCACAGGTGCTGGTTTTGGTGTGAGGCTTCCTTCTGATCCTCTCTAGATGCACCTGCACTGGTACATTCAGGTAGCGATGTCCAGGATGCTGGTTTCTTGAACCTCAGACCATACTCCATGTATATTTTTCCATCATTCCCTTCCCTCCTCTGAGAGGCAAGCATGTGGAAAAAGAGCAGGTTGGTTGCAGTGATCTTTAGACTTTTGTTAGCAGTGAAATGCTTTATTTGAGTAATTATTTTATTCTGAAGCTAAATAGATGAGACAGGTAAGAGTAGAGCTGGATAAAGACCTTTGGCAGCTGAAAACGGTAAACACATCATGGTGAACTTTGTGCAGCTGTAATTTAAAATAGTACCATGCTGTAAAGTAAGTGTAGGGAGTCTAACATGCTTCACCTTTGCTTGTTGTTGTCCTAGTGGATACTGTATCAGCTGGCTTTTGCTGTGTAACAAACCATCTTAGAACTCAGTGGTGTAGAACAATGACTTGTTCCCAGGAATCCGGGCTCGGCTTGTGGCTCTGCTGATCTGGCTGGACGTGCTTATGCATCACAGGGTGGGCTGATCTGGGATGGCTGTGGCTGGAATGACTCGGTTTTGCTCCACTTGTCTGTCATCCTCCAACTTTCTGTCCTGGGCTTGTTGTCACGTTATGGCAGAGGTGTAAGAGTAAGCAGATGCACACAAGGCTGCGTGTCAGGCTTAGCTTCGGGAATGGCATAACATCACTTATGTGCATTTTACCGACCAAAGCAAGTCATAAGTCCAGGCAGGATTCAAGGGGTAGGGAAATAGATTCCAACTCTTTGGTGAGGGCCATTTAAAATTCACATGGCAAAGGACATGGATACTTAGAAGTATAGAGATCATCCAGGCAACAACCCATATTTCATGCTTTTAGTAAATATCAAATATTAAAGTCTTTACATTTTTTCTTTTAGTTTTCTTTATTGGAATCCTTGCTTTGTTAGTGTTGGGGACCCAGCATTGCCATCTGGCCAATGCAGGGGCGGAGGATCTGGTTCCCTGCCCACTCTGCCCCTCTGTAGCCCCCTCCCCTGCAACCCTGGGAGAAAAGTCTAGGAACTGTGATTTAGGCAATTTGGGGGAGTAGAAGGTAGGTGCCCTTTCATGTTTCTCCAGAAGCCTCACCCTAAATATGTAAGAGTAGAGACAGGCGAGCCCCCTGGGCCCTCCCCCATCTCGCCCAGTAAGCCCGGGGTCCCTCCTCACGCAGACTCTGAGGGTCCCAACAGGAAGCAGACATGAAATCATTCTCACCGGATCCAGAAGCTGCCGTTCAGAGTGGTGCAGAGCCCCAGTAGATGCTGCTGACAAACGACAGATCCAGATTTCCAACCTTGAACTCTGCCAGGTCAAGGCTAGTACGCAGTAGGCCCTCTGTGTATTTTCTAGATTGGAGACGCTGCTCTGAGTAACTTGTTCAAGGAAGCAATACTTTGCTGGACAGCCTTGGTCTTGAATGGGATTCCAGCACTGGATTCTGGTCTTATGGACATGAAGCTAGAATCCTGGGCCCAGAGGCTTATTTAACAAGGAAGCCACCCTCTTGTCACAGGAGCATTCCTGAGGTCCCCATGCTGGCAGTGCCCGCCAGCCCAGGGGAAGCCCAGAGAGGCCCAATGTCAACCTTGAAAGTCAAGGCTTTGGTTTGAAAGCCATCTCGTGTCCCTCTGTGTGCTTTGGGTATGACCACCAGGAGGCAGGTTTCCTGGGGGACCCTCTTGGGGGCTGGTTACCATAGTGACCATTCTTCACCTCCGAGGGCACGCTGCCCGCTTTCTCTGCTCCGGGCCTTTGTAAAGACCATCTCTCTGCCCCTTCTGGTCTCTCCCTCTGACTCCACCTGCCAACTCCAGCTTATTTACCTTTGGGGTCTCAGAGGGGCCAGCCATAGCTCTGTGGGGCCTAAAGTGTATATAATTAAAGGGAGGTACCCTTCAAGGTAAAGAAAACAAAAATAACTTGCTCTTGCAAACTTTTCCGCTCCTAGGACTGTTCCTAGGCCCATGCCGGGGTCCTGGCAGGTGTGAACAAGGCTCCCACATGGACGCTTCACCAGCGTCATAGCGAATCCCCATCAGGGTCTCAGCGCAGCTGTCACCTCTTTGGGGCACTCCCCCTGGTCCCTGAACTGAGTCACCTCCATTGCTTTGGTCACCACCTGGGTCTCATTTATCATTAGACATTTAACATCCCCTCTGTTCAGAAGCACCCTGTGCCTACTTATTCTCCCACGCTCTCCCAAGGGCCATCGGCACACCAGTGACTCAGGATTAGGTAAGGTCCCGCCCTTCTGGAGCCTTATTCTGGTTGGCAGGGAGGGGAAAAGAGGCAATAAACAGGTAAACAACTCAATTTTTTCCAAGCAAAAAGGAATTTTGTTTTATTAATCAAAATAGAGAGGGAGCATATAGAAAATAAAACCTTAATGGGAATCACTGTAAACCCATCAGATTGGCAAAGATTCCCTCCTCCTCCTCCTTTTTACAACATAATTTTAAAAAGATTTTATTTATTTATTTATTTTTTGTAGTTGAACTTTAAACATTTTATTTATTTATCTTTAGAGGGGAAGGGAAGGCGAGAGGGAGAGAAACATCAATGTGTGGTTGTTTCTCATGCACCCCCAACTGGGGACCAGGCCTGCAACCCAGGCCATGTGCCCTGACTGGGAATTGAACCAATGACCCTTAGGTTCACAGGCTGGTACTCAATCCACTGAACCACACCAGTTAGGACTACAACACAATTTAAAAAAAAAAAAAAAAAGATTATTTGAATTAGTGATGAGTGCAGTAAAGAAAGTGAACCAGGGCCATGGGGGACCTCAGAAGGCCTCCCTGAGGAGGTGATGTTTGAACCAAGATTTGAATAATGAGAAGTTGCCATCAGTGGAGTGATCTGGGGAGCTAAGTGTTCCTGGAAAGGGGGCAGCAAGTGCAAAGGCCCTGAGGCAGAGGCAGGGTTTTGGTGTTCAAGATGGAGCAGGGAGGCCAATGAGGCTGGAGTGTAGTAAGGGGGCGATGAGGATGGAGCCGAGGTGGGTCTTCGCAGATGGGCAAGAAGACTGACCTTGACTTCTGTTAATGTAAAATTCACAGAACGTAAAATTGACTATTTTACAATGCACAGTTCAGCGGCGTTTAGCACATTCACTGTGTTGCGCAACCTCTGTGCAGCTCTGAGTTTTATTTGGTGTCAGTGAGAAGCTATGGGAAGGCCTTGAGCGAGGGGTGTGAGCATGCTCAGCCTGCCTTCATCCCCAGAGGCCCTGGGTCCGAGGCTTCCTGAGAAGACTTACGCAGACATCTGCTTCCCTTTGCCTTCAAACTCTTCCTTCTCTCCTCTTCAGTACGAACTGGCTGAGAGGGGAGGACAGCAGAGGAGGTGGCGGGAAGGTGAGGCTTTCAGTGTCCAGCGTTGAGTGTCAAAAGGCAATTTCATGCCTGCTGACGAGATTAGAGCAGTGGAAGTAATAGAGGCTGGCAGCTAATAGGGTGCTGGCTCTGTAGGATTCAGAGTTACTGTTCTTTTTTCCCTTGACAGGGACCAGAATTTCTAGTGGTGTTTAACCCTGCATTCCACACGGGCAACTTGCCTCAGCGCCCTGGGGCATGGACCATGTTGTTAGTGGAGATGATCATAATTTGCCAGAGACTGCAGCCCTCCACCCAGCAGCCTCTGATCCTCTGCACCATCACTGGGGCTATGCAGGCAGGTGCTCAACCTCTCTCTACTGTGGAGGTTAAGTGTGCGAGGTGCCCAGGTTTAAAGCCCACCTCTTCTGCCACTTCCTGGCCACGTAACCTTGGGCAAGTGGTCTAATTTCTCCATATCTGAGTCTCCTCACCAGTAAATGGATGGCAACAATCCCTGCCTTGTAGGGATGTTGTGAGGAGTAAATGAGGTCATGCAGGCACGCAGCAGGGATGGTGTGAGGGTCAGATGTGGTAATGTGGGTACACCGTAGGTGCTGTATCCATGTTTGCTTTAAAAAAAAAAAGGAAAAGCCAAGAAGAACACAGAATGAAACTCAAAAAGCTACAGGAACTTTTGAGGCTGGAAATGTGGATATTTATGTGAAATCAAAGGATTTTTATAAACCTAGTTGGTAACTAGTTTAAATTTACATTTTAAAAAATCTGTGGCTCAAACCAAACATCTTAATGCCAGGCAAGGGCAGGGGACCCCCTGGAACCCAGGGCTGCAGACCACCCTCCCAGAATTTGTTCCACTCCAGCTGTAGAAGTCTATCCTGGAATCTTTCTCTGAGAATACCGTCATCCTCCAAGTTACCATAAGCTTCCTGCAAATGCCGATTACAGAGGGTCTGCCATGTGCTAAGCACATAATAAAAATAAACCCATTGTACTGATGAGCAAACTGAGGCTCTGGGAGAGACCATTCTTTGGCCTAGAGTCTCCCAGCAAACTCCCCAGTTCAGAGTCCCCAGAAGTGGGGTCTGCCCAACTCCAGGGCCTGGGGCCTACCCACAAGCCTACACTGCCTCCCGGGCTTCCTGTCCAGCCTCACACCTTTCCACATTATCTTTCAGGCTCCAGACGGGGTGGTCTGTCCACCCCGGTGGTCAGCCCGACAGACAGAGGAAGCAGGAAGAGCTGACGGATGAGGAGAAGGAAATTATCAACAGGGTGATTGCGCGGGCAGAGAAAATGGAAGCGATGGAGCAGGAGCGGATTGGGTGAGTCCTGATACTTCCCATCCCTTTGGAGAGTCACGTGGCAGGCGGGCCAGGAAGTTGCACTGCTTGCTGCTCACTGCTCAGGGCAGGTGCTGGGGTGGGTGGGGCTGCCCTGCAGCTTTGCCGTCCGTGGCCCACCCAGCCACCTACCCAAGCAGAGCTGGAATCCCTGTCACATGAGGTTGGAGAGCTGGAGGAGGAAAGAAGAGGCTAGGGGAGGGGTGGGCGTGGGGCGGCTGGGAAGGGCGTTTCTCATCTGGGTGTGCCTTAGGGGGAGTGCAAGGTCTTCTGATGGGAGAAGGAGATTGTCGTTGCAGGCTGGAGGTGCCTGTGTGTGAGCCAATTTCAGCCTCATAGAAATGTGTTCTAGAGACATTGGCCATGTAGAGGCAAGGTAAAGAGGGGAGAGAGAGAGAATCAGAGGCTGTACGTAAGAGGGAGGGCACACCTGACATGAATTACTTGAGAGACCCGGAGAAACCAGTTCGGAAAGGGAAGCCAGTGTGATGGTGAGGTGGCAGCGGCTCCCCTGGCAGGTCTGGGCTCGAGCCCTTGGTGCCATCCCACTACCTGCTCACCCACCGTGGGTCCTGGGCACGCCACTCACTTCCCTGAGCCTCGGTTCGCTCACTGGTGGAATGGGGAGAATACTAGTAATTATGCACAGGGATGCTGTCTGGAATAAGTAAAATGATTTAAATACAGTTCCTGGCCCTGGTAATACTTTGTGTTTAATAAATGCTAGGACAAAGGAAAAATTGGGGTTCAGAGGGCAGAGATTTAAAAAATGTGTATGGGAGAGAAGCAAGGACATAAGAAGGATGTGTGATGGCTGTGACAGAGTGGCCAAATCCGTGAGCAGGGACAGTGCTGCAGAGAGGGGAAGTGGTACGGGGGATGGGCTTGAGAAGGGTGGAGTGGGGGAATGTGGGCGATCCTCAGAGGGAGGCATGAGGGGTGGGGTGACGGAGCAGAGGAGAGGAAGGGTATGGGGAGCTCTCGGCATGGCTGGGAACTCTGGCTGCCAGGAGGCGGGGAGGCCACCAACTGGTCCTCCAAGACTGGACCCTGAGATGAGAAACAGGAGGGGGTGGGATGGTACCTCCTCCAGCCCCTCCCCGGGCCTTCGTGCCAGGGGCCGCCTTTGCCAACTGCTTGCAGCATATCTAGGCACTGAGGTGCCCGTGTATCTCCTCACCCCCACACTCAGCTTGGGGATCAGCAGGCTCTTGGATGGATAATGATGTTACAGACAGGCAGGAAGTGCATGCCTGTGATTTGAGCCTCTGCAGATAACTCAGGGTGGACGGGGGAGATCAGAGGTGCTGCTGACAAAGGACAAAGAACCGCCATAGCCTGCGTCTGCCTCCTCATGAGGTCGCTGAAAGGGTGGGTCTCTGAGGAGCCTGCTTGCAGGGCTGAGTTTTTATTTTGCTTTTTAAGATGGATCAGGAGTGAGGAGCTGTCCAGGCTGGAAGTCTGTGAGTGTGTGTGTGATTGTGTGTGTGTGTGTGTACACGTGTACTTGTGCATGTCTCTGTGTGTGTTCACCTACCAACAGGCCTGTACCTTGCAGGAAAGAGGGCCGTGCATGTTAGAGATAAACCCTTAGATGCAAGACCTCCTCTCAGCCTTTTTCCTACATATCGCTACCACCAGCCAACATATTTTATATTTACCTGTTTGCTTCGACGATTGTTTATTTCTCCCTGTTAGACAATAAGGTTCCCTGGGGTAGAGATTTTTGCCTGTTTTGTTCACCACCGAATCCCCAGAGCCTCATACATAGTAGGTGTGAAGTAAAATGTTCATTGAGTAGGTGAGTGAAAATGGCAGGCGGTGCTGCCTCCTAATCTCTCTCTACATCTCCTGTGGCCAAGAGGCTGGACAGTTTGGAATGTTGTTGGAGCCCAGGGTCCAAGTTCCCCGGGAAGGCACTCTAATTGGCTGGCTTATATCAGGTGCTCTCTCTCTCGTGCTCGCGCGCTCTCGCTCTCTCTCTCTCTCTCTCACATCCAATCAGCTATGCTGCCCATGTTATATAAACATGGCTCTTGGTCTGACTTTGGGGGTAAAGTTAAGGGGTGGGTGTCTCTGTGGGCTGAAAAGATTCTAGCTCAAACATTCTAGAACAGGGTAGATGGGTTCCCTGCCTTGTCCTACATGTCTTGTGATACTGCCCTTGACTAACCTGGTGATATGATGGTTCATCACTGGGGCCCCAAAGTCAAGAAGACCTGGGTTCAAATTCCAGGTCTACCACTTCCCCCCTGTGTGACCTTATGTGAATCATTTACCTCCCTGTGCCTCGGTTTGCTCATCTGCAATGTGGGGATAGCATTAACATATACTTCTCTGCTGAGGATTAGCGTGATGCCTGGCCCAGAAAACCTGCTCAATCAGTAAATGGTGGCAGTCATTTAACAGTGAATCTGCTGCGGAAGCCAGTTTTTTGACGGTGGCTCAGACCTCCATTCTAGAATTACGCCCCAAGATTCCCATTTGGCAAGCCCTGGAACTTCAGCAACCCATGCCTTCCACTGAAGGCGATCTGAGAGGCTTCCAGGGAAGCTGGGGCCAAGTTCCTCGTGACAGAGGCTCCCTTTGCCGAGAGGCTCCCTTTGCCGAGAGACTGTTTTCTGCCAGAACTGAGAGGACAGGCAGCTGTTTCCTCACACCCTCCCCACAGGGAGGCCTCGCTGGCAAACCTATTTGTGTCTTATGAGCTTGGACCTACCTTTGTTCCAGTTCTTTTCACTCTTCCTGGGAGAGGGTTGGAGAGGAGTCAACAGCAAAGTGATACATTGGACATGGGGTGAGGCTGAAAACAAGGTGCTATCAGAGCCCCCACTTCAGAACCTGAGGCTCTCAGTGAATAAGCTTTGGGAGCCTCGGTTTCCCCACCATCCAGCGAGGCGGGTCAGTCCGAGTCTGCTCAGACTACAGTGTGTTGCGGGGTGTTGGCTGGAGGACCTGTGCCATGTGGTGGGCTGCCCCTCTCAGAGTGATGGAACTCCTGTATCTACATTAAATTCGAGATGTTGCTGTGTCCCCTTCCAGTCCCAGACACCCAGCTCTGAGCTGCTGAGTCCTCCCTCCTGTTATCTGAGTGAAAGCCCTTTAGAGAGGTATGAAACCATCATTCAGGAACATAGCAAATAATCATCATGATGGGTACCATTTACTGAGCCCTCACCATGTGCCAGACACTAAACCTGAAATGTCCTATGGATTGGCTCTTCTACTGCTTTTCTCTCCCCTGACAAGTAGGTGCTAGCATTGTCCCCATTTTGCTCACAAGGTCAGGTCGCTTACCTAAGGTCACGCAGGGTCAAGATATACGTCTGGTTGGACTGACTCAGAATTAAGCTCTGAACTATGGGGTGTCTCCTGTAGGTCTGACCCCAAATGTCTGGACTGCAGAACATGGAAATTTTAAAAGCTCAGGTTTGAAGGGGCCAGTTTGGGAGCCAGAAGCTGGAGCTCCTTCCACACTGGCCCTGTTCCTTTCAGACTTGATTAACCTGTTTGTGCATCCACAGCTGGTCTCCACGTTCCTGTGGCTCTGAGAGTTCTGGGGGAGACTCACCCTCCAGCCTCCCAGGAGGTGCTGCCTTTCTGGGGCAGTTTTGCTAGAGTCAGTCGCCCTGTAAAGAGCCCCAGGAAAATGCAGCAGATCAGAGCTGTTTCTCTACCTGAAGCCTCTTTGCTTCTGCTCAAACCTTTAATACCACTCAGCCCACAATCCAGCTCTGCTCCCCAGAGGGAAATGTGATGGCCAGAAGGGAAATTCATTAAACCACCTCATTTTGCCCCCACATTCCTTATTCAAGTGCTAAGCGGGATCTCAGAGTTTGTTACATTCCCTCGCAGCTGCAGGCTTTCTGCATTCCTTAGGATACTTGGCTTGCAAGAACAGAAATTAATCCCAGCGAGGCGGTTATAGTTTTCTATTGCTGTATAGCAAAGCATCCCAAATTGAGTGACTTAAAGCAAAAACAGTATATTATTTTTTGTGATTTTGTAAGTTAAGAATTCAGGTAGGGCTCTGCTGGGCAGGTTTTCTGCTCCACGTGGCATGGGCTGAGGTTGCTGACTTCAGCTGCATTCGGCTGACGTCTGGGCTGGACTGGAAAGTCCAGGAAAGCTTCGTGCTTATGTCTGTGCCTCATTGTGGTCTATGTAGTCCCTCTCTTTCCTTATTCAGTAGTCTGGCCTGAGGTCCTTTGCATGGCAGCTGAATCCCAAGAGAACAAAGATGGTAATTGTCAGGATTCTTAACAGCTTGGTCTGAAACCAGTAGGGCATTACTCCACCATATTCTATTGAAGAGGGGAAATGGATCCCATCTGCTTGTGGGAAAAACATTTATGCATACATAGGAAGGCATTAATCCTTGTCATCTTAAGAGGCTGTCACATTATACAACAAGGGCAATTTAATATAAGAATTCAGAGCTATCTCAAGGGATATGAGCCAAGCCTCATAAAAGGTCGCTTCTCATCCCACATGGTAGAAAACGTAGCCATGCTACATTTCCCCAGTTGTTATGGCTCTTCTTGGCCCTAATTCCAAACTCCCAGGGAAGGAACTCTGATTGGCTCAGCTCACCCTGAGTGCCCACCCCTCATCCAATCAGCCACAGCCAGAGGTGTCAGGCATGGATGCTGAGCGCTTCTTCTGGGTGTGAAAAAGGCTTCTGTGAGTTGGACATGCTCCCATGAGGTATCCGGAGGTCCTCTACATATATTAAGGCTGGAATTGAACATTTGCTTGGGAAAATTTGTTTTTTGTGGGTTCTGGTTTTAATTTTTCCCCCCAGTGGTAGGACCCCTCTGCATCCTTATCATACTTCTTTCTTCCCAGAACCTCTCAAAGGCATTTGCTCACACATCCTGCCTGCAAAGGGACAGGCAGCTGGGTGGCTTCCATCTGAGATCAACGCCCCTAAACAGATGGGCACAAAAAGTAATTAGGACTTGTCATTGACCTTGGTGTCCAGATGCTGTGATGGAGGAGGAAGTTGGAGAGACACAACCTGTTGTTGACAGAATCTGTTGGATTCCTGTCACCTCCCTGTCTCAGTTCCATTGTCCCCTGTATTTTTGGAGCAGAATTTTCCAAAAACGTGGACAGAGGGAGAAGTGAATAACAGTGCTTGGAACTTGCTACATCTAGTTAGGTAGGCATCTTTCCTACAGTTTGAAAAGCTGGCAGTTGGCCAAGTCATACTCTCCTCTTCCTAAAGGAAGACTCCCCCCATTCTTTTGACCTTGAGTCTTAGGCCTTCTGTAGAAAGGTTTCAGGAGGTCCCGATGTGTCTGTGGGCATTTTAAAGAAGAAATTGTCATTTATTTCACCTGGTCTGGGGGGACTCTGAACCCCCAGTGGTTGAAACTACTGAGCAGCACCTCATTTCCCCAGGGCTTGGGCCAACACTTTCTAATGTCTGCAGCCTTAGTAATTCATGGAATCTGTGTGTACAAAATGAAAATGGGAACCTTCATTCCTTAATTAGTTCAGTGACGGCCATAAAAGAGAAAAAAGGTTAAGTGAACCCTACACCCAAATGACCAAGCGTGGACCGTGTGCTGTCCAAGTTCCTTCACCCTTGGCACTGTTCACATTTGGGGACAGGTAATTAATTCTTCATGGTGAGACTGTCCTGCGCATTGTAGGAATTTTGATCAGGGTTTCTGGCCTTCATCCCCTAGATGCCTGTGGTAACCCTCCCCCCACCCCACCCCAGTGTGAGAACTAACGATGTCTCCAGATCTCACCACGTACCCCCTGGGGGGCAGAATCAGCCTCTGTCAAGGACCACCGTGCTGGCCTTGTTGGGTGGCTCACAAAGGGGAGAAGAAGCAAGCTTGGGGGTTTTCCTGCCACCATTCTCAGCTTCTAGGGAAATGATGCTAGTTCATTCTCATAAATAGTACACTGTTATCAACTTTAAATAGTTCACTATTAAAGCACCATGCGTCGGCACGTGCACAAAACTTCATGTAGACTCATTTATGTAATTCTCACAATGGCCCTGTGCGGTGGGCTGTATTGTTAGTCCCATTTTCTTGATGAGGAAACTGAGGCACAAGAAGTTCAGCAACTTGCCCAGGGTCACACAGTTAATAAGTAATTACAAACCCAGGCTGGCCAGCTCCAGAGTTGTGTCTTATTCTGCTCTTCTGAGGAAAGGCAACCGTTCCTTGCCCAGCACTGTGTTAGGATCGTTCAGCTGAGTTACATTTCCTTTAACCCTCGTAATACCCTCACCAAAGGACAGACGAGATCATCTCTGCTCTGCATCCGAGAAAACAGAAGCCCATTGAGGTTATGATACTTGCCCCGGGGCACAGAGGCCTTTGCATGGCCAAACCAGACTTTGAACTTGAATCTGTCTTGTCCACTTTATCCCATTGCCTTTTTGGGGCACAGATAGGGAAGGCCATGGACAAGTGACTTCAGGGATTTAGGGAAGTCAATAGGGTGTCTCAGATATTCACTCAGCTCAGCTGACTCAGTCTCACACATGTCAATGCGGACAGTTCCTTCCTGACCACGGAAGCAACCCTTGTGCCCTGTGGGCCTCTGCACCCCACACTCTCTACACCACTTTCTACAACAGGGAAGGGCAGGTAGGGGGGTTGGCAAGAGCCCCAGCCATGAGCACTGAAATAAAGCAAAAACTTCGTTCCTCTGAGGAGAGTGACTGCCTCTGGGGAGGTAGACCTAGCCTCCAATCCCGTCTCAGCCACGTGCGGCTGGGGGTCCTCGGGTAAGTGACTTCCCCTTCGGTGCCCTGGTGTCCCCACCTGTGTAAGTGGGAGTGAGTCATAGAGCTGATTTCACAGGTTGTAGGTGACCGCAGGAAAACAGTGCACATACCTGGTGACTTAGCATTCCCGGTTTATAACGACCCAGCACCTTGCCTGGCAGTGACCACATCAGCTCCCTCGTCTCCAGTTCTGAGCTGGGGTGACCCCCCTCCGCAAAGTGCTGAGGCGCAGGCAGGAGTCCTAGTCACCAATCCATCAAGGGGAGACATTGGGATCGGTGGCTCCCCAGGTGCTGACGGGAATAAACAACCATGAGAATGAATGAGTCTGAAATGTACTCAGCCTGCCCGCCAGCCTGCCCGCTGCAGGGCTGCATGACACAGCAGCTCGGTCATTTCAGGACAGGCTCCCGAGAGACCCTGCGCTGGGGTCTCCAGCCAGCCCCTGTCAGAGCAGCCATAACTGCCTCCTATGTCTAAATTCTGCTCCCCATTCACAGCAGGTGGCCCAATCTTCAGAAAATGCTGAATTTGATAAAGTTAACAGTTCTGTCCCCCCACTTGGCAATTAGGGTGAGAGCAAAAGCAGCGTGATTCTAGAATTGATGGTGTGTGTGTGTGTGTGTGTGAGAGAGAGAGAGTGAGAGAGAGAGACAGACAGGCAGACAACACGGCATCTACTCGCCCACTTTGCTGCATTTTTACAAATCATGTGTAATCACAGTTAGCTGCTGCTCTGAAGGCAGCTTCCCCACCCTCCCCCCACCCCCAGTGGTGGAACCCTGGCCTTTTGCCCTTTCCATCCCCAATTCAGGAGTTGACCCCTAACCCACTGCACCTCGCCAGGCAGGGTGTCTTTCTGAGCTCAGCAGGACGCTGCATGAAGCCTGCTTCCTGGCGCAGCTAAACATCCCTTAGCCTTCTCTCCCCATTCAATGAGACACCGCAGTAGTGCTGGTCTGAGAGCTCAAAGGCGGGTGCCTCAGTATTCCCGAGGCTAGTTTGGACTTTGTAAGGCAACCTGCAGGTGGCTTCTCCCCTCGTCTGCGGAAGGCTGCCACCAGGGCTGGGCTCCCTGCATGGCCGGAGAGTCTACAGCTGTACCTGGGAAAGTGTGTCCTGTGTGTTGGTGCTAACGATGCACACACATGTATGTGTTCACATGTGGGAACATGCGCCAACCACGTGTGTGTGTTTAGAAACAGGCCTGGAAGTCCCCTTAACTTCTCGTTACTGCAGCCCCTTTAAAAGCTTTAGAAAGACAAATTTCATGGCCAGGCTATAGCACCCTGGTTACACAGAAAAAAATGTGAGTACAGGGAGTTGTAAAAGCCACACATTTCCAGAAGGAGTCATTAGCAGCAACCATTTATTGGGCCGTTACCATGTTCCAGGCATCTCCCAAACACCCTCATTTCATCTTTGCAGCAGGGGGAAGGACTGTGTTTTCCCTAATTTGAAAAAGGGAGGCTCAGACAGCTTACATGACTTTCTTGAGGTCACAAAGCTAGGAAGTAGCAAAGCTCGAAGGAGGACACACCTGTAGTTTCAGGAGAATGGGTCCATCCCACGTGTAGATGGAGCCCGGACCTGCCTGCCCTGTTCTACCTGGAACCACTACAGGGTCTGGGACTCCTACTGCTCTGAGCCTCCCAAGGGTTCCAGTCCGATGTCCATGTGTTGTCTCAAAACAGGGGAGGTGGCGTCTCCTCTGTCAGAAGCCCTTGGATGCTGTCCCATCCCTTGGAGACTCTCAACACTGCTCAGAGGGGCTGCTGCCCATCTCTCCAGCCTCATCTCCAGCCATCCAGCCCACCAGCCAAGCTGAGCATCAATTAAGTCCTTTGCACACGCTGTTCCCTCTTCTCCCAGTGCTCTCCCTCTGCCTCATTCCTGGGTCAGCTCCTCTTCAGGTCTTGGCTCAATGGTCCTTCCCCCTGAGGCCCCATCCTGACTTCTCCTGGCCCTCTCCTTTGCGTTCTCACAGGTGCTCACACATGCCCTTCAGAGGACGCACTGCAAGTGCAATTATGATGGCCTCTGTGCTTATTTAAATAACATCTGAGTCCCTCACGGGACCAGGTCCCTGAGGCAGGACCTCATCTGTCATGTTCCCTGTGCAGTCCTCACCATCTCCCTGGCACAGGGTAGGTGCTCCATAAGTATGTGTTGAATGAACAAGTAGCTCATCCAGATCCATGAAGATGGCAAGGTCACACCAAGTTGGGAATCCCCTACCCACCAATCTGTTGGTGCCCAGAGGAGGGGATGTACCCTTCCTGACTTTCCTGAGTAACCAACAGGCCCCCTTCAGCCCACAGACTGGTGCTGATGGATGTTCCTTGGACGTGAGGCTTAAGGAGTAATCGTACAGTCAATTGGGCATGTGAAGACATTGACTAGAGAGTGACAGGCACTTACAGTGTCCAGCTAATTGGGCACTTCATATAGAGACATTAAACAGGCAAACAGAGCCAGCCTGCCAGTGCAGACAGGGCTTCTCTTCCTCATGGAGGGTCCTTCAGTTTCAAAACACAGATTCCGTTTCAGAATCGCTGAATGTTACCCATGGAGGAGACTTCAGGTGCATCTGTCTCATCTAACCTCGAGTGTTCGATTTTGGATGAGGGACCAGAGAACAGAGGCTTTTCAAGGCCACTGACTGGATCAAAGGCAGGAATCAAACCACGCCTTTTAACCCTTGACCTGCACATTCTCTATCTTCAAAATCCCCTTTCTCTTCTTGTGAAAGGAAACACGTGGACATTGTAGAAAGTGAAGGAGGCACAGAGCTAATCGGGTGCTTGGGGAGGAAGGGGTGGTAGAGCCGTAAAGAAGAAAATGAAGTTATTCACAAGCCCCGCCCCGGCCAGCAATAATCACTGTGTGCAGTTCAGTGCGTTTTCTGTCTGTTTTTTTTTTTTTTTTTTGGCTCAGTGCACAGCATGAAGATGTTTAGATGTGCATGCTCCAAACCCAAGCTCACATGATAACAATTCTACATCGTGGGTTTTGGGTTTTTTTTTTTTTTTTAACCCATTTACTATCATAAGGAGAGCATTTTCCCATGTGATTTGTCCCACTACTTCCTCCCTTCCTGCAGTATTTCTCAAGGTGTGGCCACCAGCATCCAAGGAAGCCTCCTCAAAGCTAGATTCCCAGGCCCCACCCCGCCCTGTAGAATCCTTGTCTGAATGTTGAACACTCTCCCCAGGTGATGTAGGGGTGCTGTAAGTGTCAGGCTCCTCAAAGGGCTGCATTCTGAAACACTGGCTGAAACACTGGTGTCCAGGGTTAACCAGACCCATGGCTGAGAAGGGTCGGAGCAGGGGCCCCATGCATGGGTATTCTTTGTTAATGCGAGCAACGGGCCTGCAGTGAGGGCTGTGGGCATTTTCCAGGACACATACAGCGCTCTCCCTCCAAGACTGGTAAGCACTATCTATGTAAGGAACATCCAAACCTGTAGAGAACTTTTATGAGTTGATTTGAGCAGAACTGACAGCAATTGCTGGGAAGCAAAGCCTCAATGGGTTGAGAAAATGCTCCAGAGAATGGCAGTTTTGCAGCTTATTTTATGCAGTAGAATCAAAGGAGGAAGGGTAAGGAGGGTTACATGAAATTCATTGGTGATAGATTAGGGAGAAAGCAAGGTGGGGAAACCTGAGACTGGATAAAAAGCAAACTGGAGAGACACACACTTCTTTTCCATGGGTGGGTGCAGGGCAGTTAACAATGAACCCTCACCACACATAGAGATGGTGCACAGGGGACAAGGTAGAACTGAGGGGTTCTGTGCTCTCCGCTGTGGCGGGACATGGCACCCTGAGGGGCCTGGAGAAAGGGGGTCACTTGGATGTGTGGAAGGTATGTTGCTTTAGATGCACAAAAACAACCAACAGGCTCAGGGAAGGTCAAGGTTGACCTTTGCCAAGGAAGATAGCAGCCTAGGACATAATGCCCCCTGTGACTCACTTTTAGTTGGGAAGTTTTCATTTCAGGCTGTCCTAGGTGGTTCCTTAGGTCTCGGAGTTTGGGGGGCCACCACAGAGCTCATTGGGTTCAGCATGTGACCTGGTTTTCGTCTACACAACAAGCATGCCTTCTGGGGTGAAGACGCTGAATTGTCCTATCTCCAGGATAAAGACCCATTTGTGACTCGTGGTCTTGACATAATTTTGACTTAGCTCCCTGCAGAGCTTTCTGTCCCAGTTTTCCCTCTTCAGCTGGTGGGGTCTCCCTGTTGGGGCCCCAGCATCAGGGGCTGCAGGATACCCCTGGCTCAACTTGGTGCCTGAGCAGGGAAGAAAGGTCTGCCCACCCCCACCCCACATCTCCTATCTATACTGGTCTGTACTGAATCCCCCAATTACAAGGGTCCCTGAGGGGATACAACAGAATAATGAGCTGAAATCCCTTGTTTTTCTGTGCCATTTGCCACCCCTGATGGAAGCCAACCAGACACTCCTAGTAGGACACGGGTTAATGGGGCATTTCTGTGTTTAGGATTAAAGGATGGGAGAAGTGGTCATCTTGGAAGAGAGGCTAAAATGTGGGTTTACAAGGGATGGGCGACTCCAGGGCCCTTGTTTTACCAAAAGCAGGCAGGAGAGCCCCTGAACGCAGAGCACTGCTGTTTCAAATCGGATCGTCTTCACTGCTGCCTCTCTCCGCTCCGCTGGCAAAGCCTGACTTGAGGCAGGAGGCCCCAGGGCCTTCGTGGAAAGAAGGATGATTTACTGACGCAGAGAACTAGGGCCTAGCCCTGGCTGAGGGACCCCAGGCAACCCTCTCAACCTTTTTGTGCTTTGGGACCCCTACTGAGAAAATAAGAACAAAATCTAACCATTTTCCAGCTGAGACAGTGGATGAAGGAGAAACTAGAGGAGAGCAAGGCTGGATACACGTGAAATGTCCCCATATGAGCAATTACCATCACCTCTCTCCATTAGCTCACCTCATTGTCTCATAATATTTTTTATAATTCTGTGGCATTGAAAGACATCTGGAGAAACAAAACTCAGAGCTAAAATCCAGATTTCTTGACCCTATCTGAGGGTTCTTTAGGGACACAAGATGAGGGGGCAGCTGTTGAGTGTCTTGTCCCAACCTCAGTGGAGTGGGAGGTGGGCAGGATAGGCCCAGAGGGGGTGATGGTGCTTGCACCTTAGTACTTACCAATGACTGGGGGCCGTGGTGTGGGGAAGGCAGGGGAATGGAGCCAGGCGGGGGTGGGAGTGCTCGGGGGGTGCCCAGGGCTCTGCGTGGAGCATCCTGGCAGCATGTGTAGTAGTTCTGAACAGGGACTTGGAGCCAGCGTGCTGGGCTCTGAACCCCAGCTCTCTCCACATCCCAGCTGTGTGAGTTGGGTAAAATCACTGAACCTCTCTGTGCCTAAGTTTTCTCATTTGGAAAAGGGAGACAAGAATAGCCCTTAGCTTATAGTGCTGCTGGAAGGATTCACTAATCAGATCCAGGGGGCCTGCTGATCTCTGTGCCTGGCACATAGTAAGTGCTCAGTAAACCTCGGCTGCTGTTACTCCAGGCATTCTTGAGACCATGGACTGGGGGCTTGCTCCTGGTTGCTGCCACCACCACCCATCATCCTATAAAAACAATTTCTAGGGAAAAGGCAGGGGCAGAGGGGAGGAGGACAAAGGGAAGAGAGAAGGCAGCTCTCTCCAATCTGGGTCACAGCAGAGCCTGCAGAGTCTGCAGGCTGCTTTTGGCTCTTCCTCTGGCAGAGCAGCTCTCTGCTGAATGGAACACAAAGGAAAGCCTGCTATTTATAACATCGCGAGTCTGAGCACTTTGAATGGATGGTGGGAGCTAGGAGGGCCTGTGGGGAAAAGCTGCATCAGGTGGCTGCCAGGGACCTTCTGTAGCCTGCGATGCTCAAGTCCCAGTCCAGGGCTTCTCCCACCCTTGGTGTCCACAGCTGGGACCCAGCCTCTAGAGGGAGGGGCAGGGTCCAGCTCCATTTGGGTCCCTTGGCTATGGCTAGAATGGGAACAACACAGTCTTGTTTGAAGGAAGGGCAAGGAAATGACTTCTGGGAGGTGGGATGTGCCCCAGAACCTACCTGAGATCCAAATAGGGTGTTGCTCAGGGGCGGTGGTTGGGCAGCCTTGCTATTCAGAGTGTGCCAGGGGCCAGTGGCATTGTGTGGGATCACATGGGAGCTTTCTAGAAATGCAGCACCTCAGGCCCCACCCAGACCTGGCAGTTCAGAATCTGCCTCTGAACAAGATGTGCACTTGAGCGCATGTTAAGTTTGAGAAGTGCTCACGTAAAGCATGTAAACTTGGGGTCTGGTTTTGGCTCTGCCACTTCCTAGCTGTATGACCTTGGGGAAGTCACCTTACTTCCCCGTTTCCTGGGGTTGGCTGGCAAAGCACTTCACGGCATGCCAGGCGGATATTAAGCATGATGGACGTCTAAGTCACTCTCTGTCGCCTGACAGTCAATTCAGCCTGCCGTTGCTGGAACTGGACTTGGGAAGCGGGCTGCCCTCACTCATCCGTTCAGTGACTCACCCATCCTGTAGGAGCACTCACGGTGGACCAGGAGGCACTGGCCCTGGGGACACAGCAGGGATGGGGCAGACAAGGTCCCTGTCTTAGGGGAGCTCATCGTCCAGAGGGGCAGCCAGAAGCAGACTCACGACAAACTAATTCCTTAATGCAGATAATCTGTTACTTACCGATGTGGCAAGCACTTCAGAGACATGTAGGGTTGCTGTTGGGGTATGTGAAGTGGTGTTTCAGTTGGGATCCAAAGGGTAAGGGGAATCTAGCTAGGAAAAGTGTGTGAGAGAGAGAGAGAGAGAGAGAGTGTGTGTGTGTGTGTGTGTGTGTGAGAGAGAGAGAGAGAGAGAGAGAACTAAAATATGTGAGGGCAAAGGGGGGATATGTTCCAGGCACAAGGAACAGAATGTGCAAAGTGCTGTGGCAGATAGAACTGGAACTTGGAGAAGCTGCATGTAACCACAGCAGTAGTTCTCAAACTTGAGCTTGCATCCAAACTCTCTGGAGGGCTTGTGAAAACAGGTTGCTGGGCACTACCCTCAGAGTCTCTGATTCTGCTGGTCTGGGTTGGGGCCCAATAATTTGCATTTCTAAGAAGCTCCCAGGTGATGCTGATGCAGAGGATAATGACACTTAGAGAACCACTGAACTACAGCCTTGAAAGCCAGACCTAGAGGGAGAAGAGGTTTGAGGTTTCACCTGGGGCCAGACCACATAGGTCACAGGGCCTCATGGAATGGGCAGGAGCTACAGCTTTTCAAGTGGAGTGGGAGTGTCATGGTCAGATTCATGTTTTAGGAATAGGGCCCTGGCTGTGGTGGGGAGAACAGGTTGTAGCGGCCAGGAACATTGGCAGGTCGACTGTGAAGCGGGTACTGCAGTCAGCCAGCGGAGATGGAGGGGAGGATGGAGAGACATGGGTAGATTCTAGGAATGTTAGGGAGGTAGGCATAGCAGGTTCAGGTAGGGTCCTTGTGTATCAGGGGAGGAGGGGCTCAAGGAAGTCCCCAGATGCTGGTTTGAGCAAGCTAATGGCAGGTGGGGCCATTTTCTGAGAATAGGGACATGGGTGCTGAGGTGGGGCACGGGGAGCAGCCTGGATGAGAGTTCAGACAGATGCGCAGTTTCCAGGTGCCTGTGAAGACATCATGCAGACAGGTTGATAAACAGACCTGGAGCCCAGAGGCGGTTTCTTAGAATAAGTGACATGAAATAGAAAAGACTAGATAAGATTCTTCATTGGAAGTTAGTAGAATAGATGAGCTTTGGGGGATCTGCGAGGGGCTCCATGATTTTTCTGAAAATGCATCAGGCTTCATGTGCCTTTTTCTTGGGGAGGGTCCAGGAGTCCTCATCAGACACTTGAGTCCATGACTCCAAGAAGGTTAAGACCACTAGCCTGTTACTGTGGGAGATGCAGGTGGTCCCTGGTCCTATCAGGCCCTTAGTGCCCTGTCTCTGCTTCCAGGCGCCTGGTGGACCGTCTGGAGAACATGAGGAAGAACGTGGCTGGGGATGGGGTGAACCGCTGCATACTGTGTGGAGAGCAGCTGAGGATGCTGGGCTCTGCCTGCGTGGTGTGTGAGGACTGTAAGAAGGTACCATCACCCTCCTCTTCCCCACATCCCTGCTCCTCACATGCAGAGGGGCTAGGTCTGGGCTCAAGCATTGGGGGGCTCTTGGGAATGGAGCTTGGATCCCGAAGGGTGGTTGCCAGAATGTGATTCCTTGTGAGATACTGTCATGCCCAGCTGTCTCCTGAGGTAACCCTGGTCCTGGTTCCTCCTGTGGAAGTCATTGTGATCCTTCTGTCCCCTCAGAGCTCACCTCCATCCAGAATGAACTTGGGAGCTCAACTGAGGTAGAACATGAACTATGGCAGAGCCTGCAAGTATCCAGGTTGTGGCTTGGCAAGTTCCATGTCCCACTGAAGAGTATGTTGGGTACACATCTATGCATGTGTGTACATGGAAGGCTAACCCAGCATTCTCTTACCCTGAGTTATAGTTTGAGTGATTTAGAAAGCCCCTTTCCAGCCCAGTTAGGACCACGGAGCTTTGAGAGCCTTCATTCTTGAAGGGGGGGGGTCCTCCTTGTGCTCCTCTACCCTGTACCGTCTCCTCAGCTATGTGTACTCGACAATTCCAGGGCAGAGCCAGAACTGTGTCCTTGGGTCTGCCTGATTCCCAGGAACGGAATTCAGGAGCGTGATGCACCTGGAAACATCCATAACGTCACTTGGCATCTCCTGCTTAGAGCCCCATTTAGCATTTAGATGGAATATTGAGGAAAGATGATCTATTACACACACACACACACACACACACACACACACACACACACACACACACACAACCTTTGTCTGCTGTGGGCAGCCAAGAGCGAGAATTTGGTGATCCGTTAGGTTTTTCTACTTGCCTTGACTTCCAGGAAACAGCCAAAAGTATAACGTCCTATCACACAGTCACGGCACCTGCTCAGATAACTTCCTTCTCTTCACTGAAGCATTGAAACTATATTCATAGCCTAGGTTGTCTCAGATTTACTTGAAAAGAAAGAAGAAATAAATTAACAAACAATATGGATATATAGCTTTTCTTCTTTGAAAATCACATCAATTGTCTCTCCTGTATGGATGCTGAAAACTCAGACTCCCCTGGGGAGCCTTGGAGAATTTCTTTATCTACTGCTTGGGAACAACTCCCATTCTTGTTATTGGATATTAAGACTCAGGTTGGAAATTTATTCTAACTGGCTTGGGTCATGGACAGGAGGTGAGAGAAGGAAAGTTCTAGCTTTTTACGATGGGGCTTCATCGCCACCCTTCCCAGCCACCTGCCCCGATCACTAGCAGCTTGCAGCCTAGTGTATCTGAGTGTGCACTGACCCATATTTTGTCCTCAGAATGTCTGCACCAAGTGTGGGGTAGAGACCTCCAACAACCGCCCACATCCCGTGTGGCTCTGCAAAATCTGCCTGGAGCAGAGGGAGGTGAGTAGACTTGTCCCATTGGGCTTCTAGAGCACCTGCCCTTTTTTATCCAATTCCCCCTTCTTCTCTAGAACCAAGGAATCAAGGCGGCAGGTGGGGGCTGGAGGACCTGGTCAGGGATGTCCCTTAAGGGCTGGCTATAGAAGGAATCATCTCAGCTGTGAACACTGGCAGAACATCCCCCAGGTGCTGGAGTGAATTTACTTCTTCCTCTCTTAGTTCTCTTCCTGGTATCAGGGGGTGGCACATCACATATAAGAGTTGGAAGATTTGGTGCCCAGTCTTTGTCCTTGCACTCTCTGGTTGTGTAACCTTATACAAGTTCACACCTTCATGATGTTCAGCTTTCTCCATCAAGAAAATGGGCCTAGCCAGGTCCTCTCTGTTGAGTGGTCAGGGGTGGAGTGTGACTCACATAGAAACAGTGAAAGACTGCATCCTGGTAAGAAAAGTGCACCAGCTATCATCAGGTGCTTAGGGAAGTGAGCAAAGGTCAAAGTGGTGCTCGAGAAGGCAGGGGCCATCGTGTCTGGCTGCCCTGTCATCACCCTCTGCCTCTCCTCCCCAAGGTGTGGAAGCGTTCTGGAGCCTGGTTCTTCAAGGGCTTCCCCAAGCAGGTCCTCCCACAGCCTATGCCCATAAGGAAGACTAAGGCCCAGCAGCCTGTCAGTGAGCCCACTGGCCCTGAGCAGCCCGCCCCTGAGCCCGCGCACACCGGCCGGGCTCCACCTCAAGGTAGGACACAAAAAACAAAAAAACTCCAAAACTTCTGCTTTCAGGACCAAGGACAGCTCTTGGCTAACTGTGTCTACCTGGAGAAAGTCCTGATGTGCTTGAGTTTCTACCCATTTGGTGGACAGCCAGCCTCTGGGCTGGGTTCCAGGAATCCCATGTCGCCTCCACAGCTCACCAACGAGGCAGCACAAAGATCTCTTCAACAATCTCAGGCTTCCAAAAGGCTTTGTTGTCATTTTTGATGGAGCATTTAGAGGTACAACAGAGGTAGAAATTAAAATTAGGAACGGAGAGAGACTCTCACAACCAAAACACACACTGGAGCCTGCGGAGGCATTTGAGGTTTGCTGAGACAGCCTTCCTTGTCCCTGATAATTCTTCTATCAACCATCAGCAAATCTGAAATTGGACTAATTAAAAGTGAGAGAGGAATAGAAAGGAAATTAGTAAAAGAAAATTACCACTACTGTGGATATTATTGTTGTTATCCTAGTATTAATTATTAAAGTGATGATTAAAAGGGAGAGGCAACACCATACAGGGAAGAAAAGCCAACCACAATGAACACACATTAACCTAATGAGACCACAAGGACTGTCTGGATAGAGCTCCCGCAACAACCTCGCTTCACACTGAGGGGTCATTTCTGGTCTGAATGAAGGTTCTGGGGTTGAGTGCAAGCAGCACTTCTGGGAGGAAGACCTTGAATATTGATGTGCCCCACTGCATCTCCTGTAGCTTCCTAATGTACCCAGCACAGGGCCTGGCACTCAAAAGGCACCAACAAACACTCCCTCCCTGACAAGGCACAAGCGATTTCTCCTCCCCGCAGAGAATTACCACGTGGCCAGTGGCCTCCGCATCCCTGAGCAGCCCCCATTTCTACCCATAGAGCATCCTTCTTCCTGCTGAAGCATCGTTCTCTCTAGGCCCGAAGGTCAGATAGCCTCACTGCCAAGGTCTTGAAGGTCTGACAACAGGAAGACCTGGATCTGAATTTCACCTCTGCCACTTGCTGGCCATGCGAGCTTGGGCAAGTAGCCTCACCTCACTGAGATGCGTCTCTCATCTACAGCATGGTGCAAAAGTGGGTTTACAATTGTGAGGATGCAAAACATGGAGTTATTTCTGGTATTGTCATTTATTAATTATTGTATTATTTTCTATAGGAACAACTTTTGCCCCACCCTGTAGAAGATGGGGCTAACAACTCATTGGGTTAGGTTGAGGATTCAGCAAGACACCACATGTGAAGTGCTTTGCAGAGCACAGCACCTAGTATATGGTGACTGATGACATATGTTAGTCACCTGTACATGGACATGGACACACACACACACACACACAAGCAGTATGAACCAGATAAATTCTGGACACAACAGATGATGCTGGCAGTGCAGTCGATGTAAACCCCCATTCACTTCACTGGAAAGAAGTAGCATCACCAGCATTGCGTAGGGACACCTAAAACATTGTTAGAGTGACATCCAGTGCTGGTCACTGTGTGGGGACATGGGTGCTCTCTACACTGTTGGTAGGACCGTATGTCACCTCCAGCCTGTTGGAAAGTCATGTGGCAGAATTCATTAAAATTTGAAATGTGTATGCCCTTTGATTCACCAATTACTCTCTGGGAACATATGTAATAGCAACACAGGAGCACAGACAAAATACATGTACATTCATTACATCATTGTTTTTAGCAGGAAATCACTGGGAACACCTAAATGTTCATTCATAGGGGGATTGTTGAGTGGATTATAGCCTGTCCACACCTTGCTGTATTAGGCATTATTTAAAATGTAATGAAGTCAATGCCTTTTAGAGATTTGGAGTTACGTCCACAATGCGTGCTTTCCGTGTTCTTTAAATGAACGCTCACAGAGCAGACCCGTCCCAGGCTCTGTCCTACACCCTGGAGATAGAGCGGCATATGGAGCAGACCCAGACCCTCACCTTCACACAGCTGGAATTCTAGTGGGAGAAGCAGATGCTCAGTAAACTGCCAATACAGATAAAATATGAGACCCAGCAAAGCCAAGTGCTGGGCATACACATAAGGCCGGCGAAGGGGAGAGACGGTGACAGGAGGCTCTGTTTTGGATGGAATGGCCAGAGAAAGGCTGTCTGAGGATGATCTCTGGGGGACAAATGTGACTGAAGTGGTGGAGAGGACCCCTAGACCCTTTGGGGATGTTGTGCACAGAGGGCTTAGGGCTGGAACATGCTTGGCGCATCCTGGGGAAGGTCAGATGGAGAGATGCAGCCCATCTGGAAGGGGATGGAGCCGGCAATCCCCACTTGGTCATTTTCAGCCTGTACGTGCTCACACATGTTTGTCCACGCAAAGGAAATAGGCATGACTGCAAACGCAAGCTACACCGAAGGGGAGGTTGGGAAGGGAGAGTTTTAGTTTTAAAAAGGACTTGGGAGTGGTGGATGGGCCCCTTTGTGAGCTCAAGTAATGGCCCCCCAGGTGCCATTCAACAAGTCCTCCCTGTCATTTTTCTCCCTGTCCAGGTGATGCTGAAGACAGAAGGGGCCCAGGTCAGAAGCCAGGTGGGTTCAGCCAGCTCTGGCTTCTACTTCGGGACAGGGGTCCTTTCACTCCATCCCTCTATTGCCCTTTCTCTGTTCAACTCATGCCTTTCCTTCCAGGCCCTGAGCCAGCCTCTGCTCCTGGGCGAGGGAGCTATGGGCCACCTGTGCGCCGGGCCTCAGAGGTGCGAATGAGCTCGTCCAGCCGGGACTCAGAAGGCTGGGGCCAGGGCCATGGTGGGGCGGCCGGGGAGTCCAGCCGCAGCCCGGCAGGTGAGAGAGAGGAGCAGATCCAGGCAGGCTTCCCGGATGAGGAGAATCGGGAAGAGGGGGGTGTATAGTGTTTGTATTCATGTCATCCACTCAGTATTTACCGAGTACCTGCCGTGTGCTGTACTCCGTTCCAGCGGCTGGTTCTAGCCTATGGCAGAGGAGGGGCAGCATCCAGAATGGTTCTGACGCCAGACGGCCACAATTTTGGTTCTGTCCTTTCTTCCTGTAATGCCATGTGTAAGAAAAAGTGTAGGTTGTTTTTTTTGTTTGTTTGCTTGTTTGTTTTGCCCTCCTCCAAAAAACTCGGGGGGGGGATGCCCCTTGGCATTGAGCCAGATAAGGATGCTTCCCTCTCACAGATCTGACCAAGATCAGAGGGGCGGGTCAGCATGGCCAGGATGTCCCCTGCAGGCATTCTCATCTCGCTGGGCACCCAGCACCTCCGGCCTCACTCGAGGTGGATTTGCTCAGCGAGAGTGCCTACTGGTGGGAGCCCAGGGTCCTTGGACTTGGGACGAAATACCTCCTGGCTTGGGGAGATCTGCATTCCAAGCCCTGTGTGAGATCTTAGCTCCTCCCTTCCTCAGGTTGCGAGGTCACGAGACTGGGTGTGGGTTGGATGGGCTGACCGTTGGTTCCCATGTAGACCTCTGCCCTTCTCTTTCTGAAGAGTGGGCTCTGGTCTAGAGCTTCAGTTCCTCTCCTTGGCAGGAGAGCTGAGCAGTAGCATCCAATAGTCTCAAACAGGCCCTGGAGATCAGCGGCCTGAGTTCAAACCCTGGCTCTGCCACAGACCAACCAAGACACACTGGATGAACATCTTAACCCTTCTGGGCCTTGTTTCCCCCACTTAGGAAGCAGAGATAATAAACTGCCCACCTCATGGGATGTAGAGATTAAATAAGTCCTGTGTGTGAAGTCCCTGGCACATGGCAAGTGTTAAACGAATGTTGACTCATTCTTATCAAGTAGGTAGCGTTGTCTCCGTGAGGCCCCTGAAGTTCAGAGAGGGTGAGTGACCAGCCCACAGTCACACCACTTATAAAAGAGAACACTCAGATGCAAAACTAGGTCCACGTGAAGAGGCAGATCGGGTTCTTTCAACAACAGTAAAATAATGCCAACACCTGCCAGATATTGCATGTCTGCACATGCCAGGCACTGTTCTGAGCACTTTGCACACGTTCTATCGTTGCATCTCCGCCACATGCTCTGTGGCAGGTACTATCGTTCCCCTTTAACAGATGTGGAGACTGAGGCCCAGAGGGGAGAGGTATTTGTGCCAGCTCACACAGGCGGAAGCAATGTCACAGAACCTGTGCTTTTCAACAATGCCCAGGTGGCAGCCACGACCTGCCCAGGGGTCTGAGTATTGGAAAGAGAGAATGTTCTAAGAGGCAGAATCTGAAGGAGCTGAGAGTATCGGGGGCTGCATTCAAATCTAGAAGGCGTTGCCTCATGCCGGCCAGCCAGTCCCAGCTTCTTCGTGCTTCCTCTGCATGCGTGCATGCGTGTAATGTGACAGGCTATTTCCCTTTCTTTCTCCTCCAGGCTTGAGACGAGCCAACTCAGTCCAGGCCTCCAGACCAGCCCCAGCCTCAGTGCAGAGCCCAGCACCTCCTCAGCCCGGGCAGCCAGGTACCTGCCCCCCCTGCCCCCGGCTGAGCCACCCAGGCTATTATGTCACTCAGTGGTGACCCTGGTTCCTCCCATCCTTGCTGGGAGAGCCCCGGCTTTCTGCAAAGCTGCAACCACCACAGAATCCTAAGCTCTTCTAAGACCCTTAGAATGAGTAATGCTCAGGGCTGCGGAGCCAAGTGGGGCAGGAGAGGGCATCTTAGTCACCTAAATGCACAGAGTGACAGCACCTCATTCCTTAGTGTGTCCAGGCCCCAAAGGTTGTCATCATCTTTCCTGCATGCACCTCCACCTGCCCTCTTATTTCCTTGATACGTTTCTTCAAATTGACTCGCTTTCCAAACATAACTGAGGACTCGCTATCACAAACTATGTGAGAACATCAGGCTTTAATAAAATGACAGCTGTCCCCAGAGGGCTGTGTGAGACTCAGGAAGAAATGGTGAGCAAAGGGGTGAGTACTGTGGGGACCTCTGAACAAACGTGGCTTGTGAAAGACAAAGGAAATCTTGCCTAATTGGTGCGGTTCCAGTTCGTGGTGGTAAGACAGCCCTGTGATGGCAGCGTGAATGGGGTACCAGGATCCCGTACCATGAAGACAGAGGGTAAAGGAACCACGGACTTCGGGGCTCCCAATAACAGCAACGTGTTGTCCCCACTTCCTGGGCACCAGAAGTCTGAATTCCAGGTGTCAGTGGGGAGGGTTCCTGCCGAGGCCACAAGGGAGAATCGGTCTCCTTCCCCCTTAGCTTCCAGTGGCCTCGGGCGTGGCATTCTCCCTGTGTCTTCTCATCATCTTCCTTCTCTCTCTGCCTGTCTCTCTCTGTGTCCCAATATCTCCTCTTTGTAAGGACACAGTCACATCAGATTAGGGCTCACCCTAGTGACCTCAACTTGACCATCCACCAAGACCCTCTTCCACATAAGGTCTCATTCACAGGTACTGGGCATGAGGACCTGAATATCTTTAGGGGAATACAGTTGGACCCATGGCAGAGGGTACCACAATTAACATCACGAAAATTAGACATTGCAATGAAATTCACAGTCCTCCGGCCTAAGAAGGTTCTGAGCCAGAAGCCTGTTCCCATGTGTTCAAAAGGGAAATTCACAAAGTTTAGAGAGGAGTGAGAGACCAAGCCACACCCACTGAGACTTTCTGGAATCAGCACTGAAAGGCAACGGTGACTTTCTTGAGTGTTGTTGAATATCATTCATGCCCTGTCCTTGTGGGTCCTCCTCCTACCCCCGCACCCCCCACTGGGGGAAATGAAGCTGTAGATACTCCGCAGACCAGGACTGACCCTGCAGCATTGATGGATTTGGAGCATAAACTTGCACAGCCCCTCGCAAAGAGTGCCCACCCCATTTGCTCATTGGCTTCATGGCAGCTGGGGAGTGTCTCACGGAGCAGGAAGCTGAGGCCCAGGAGGGAAGCACTGGGGCTTGAACCCAGGCCTTCCTGGTCCCAGAATTCCCCACAGGACCATTCCTACAGCCCCGGTACCTTTGCACATCACCTGTTACCCCTGGGCCTGTGTCCATGCCCAGGAAATGCAGGAGGTGAGGGGTGGGCACCCAAATGACGCCCCCTTCTCTGCTCTTTTCTCCATGCAGGGCCCCCAGGAGGCAGCAGACCCGGCCCTGGGCCAGCTGGACGCTTTCCTGACCAGAGACCAGGCAAGTGCTTGCTTCCTCCCTGGCCCACCTGAGTGGCTACCTCTCTCCCACCCAGTCTGCACCCTGAGACTCACCTGATGAGCTCTAAGCTGCCACACTCCCAGATCCCAAAACTCTAGATTATCCACACTAAGATTAGACAGATGGGAAATGACGGCATGTGGAGTGGCTGAGAGCACACCCTGCCTGGGTTCAAATCCCTGCTCCTTCCCTCCTGGCTCTGTGACCCTGGGCAAGCCACTTAACTTCCCTGAGTCTGCTTCCTCACTTCTAGAATGGGAATGACAGGAGGACCCGCCCCTCAGAGTTGTTACGAGGATTAAACAGGTGAATACACATAAAACCCTAGCACGTGGCCTGGAATGTGTCAAGACTACGCAAAATGATAGTGACTATTATATATGCTATAGAGGCCTCATCATTGTCACAGCCATCACTGTGGCTACAACGAGGTCATTGTTTTCTGACACACCGGGAACGATTTTAAGTGCTGTGTTAGATAAGTTCTTAAATGATAGCCACTATTCTTTGAGTGCCTTTAGGTATTACAATGCCCACTTTACAGATGAGGACTCCAGGGCTCGGAGACATGGAGTAACTGGCCCTACCTCACTTCCCTGCCCTTTCCCCATCCCCTGCAGAGGTGGCTCCCGGCGACCCCGGCTATCCAGGGGCCACTGCCCCGCCCCGGGAGGAGAGACCTGGAGGAGTCGGAGCCAGGGAGGACAGAGCGGGCCACCCACCAGGCCCCTATTCCCACATGTCTACTACTGCCCCCCAGCCTGCCGCCACCCCTGCCCGCCAGCCCCCACCCCCAGAGGAGGATGAGGAAGAAGCCAACAGCTACGATTCGGATGAAGCAAGTAGGTGGCACTTAAGGGGGGACGTGTCTGGGGAAAACATCCTCCAGGGTCACCCCCCGGGGATATAGGAGGGCTCCAGGGACGGCCCCATGCACCCCTCCCAGCCCCGCAATGTGCCAGACATAACAAATGCCATGGCCACACCATAAAAATACAAATTTGTGTTGCTAGATTCACAAGATGACTTCGACTTTCTACACAGTAGGTGCCACATATACATGCTTTATTTTCGTGAAAGACTCTCAGTGTCCCCGCTGCCACTCACATCATTGTAAAGAGTGTGGTTCCGCTGTGCCCAGCTTGTCACTACTCAGCACGTCACACCTGGGATTGTCACCAGGCCCAGCATTCCGCTCCTGGGCCTGTCTGCATTCTAGTCCTTCCCAACACTCTGTAATGCTCATCTTCCAAAAGTCATTTTAACCCATTTAAAAATCTGTGGATGTTTCCTTTTATACCCATCCACTCGGTGATGTATAAAGTGCCTGTTTTATACTCCCCCCCTCAGACCCCAAGTCCCAGGGACACACACACACACAGTGGCACTTCCCCCGAGTGTGGCTGGAGCAGCAGGGGAGAGCTGGGGGTGGGGGGTTGTGAGCTGGGGAGAGGCACTGATGGGCACGTGGCTGCACCTGGCGCGTGTCACAGGACTGGGGGATGCTCTAAGAGCTCGAGGTCAGATGGAGAGACTGCGCCTGCATCGAGGGCTGTCATCGGTGGCATGGTTTTGGCCCATCATGTCACCTTGTCTCGTTGTAAAATGAGAAGCAGAATACTGCCTCTTACACAGGACTGATGGGGCAGTAAACTGAGGCACCCCCTGGGAAAGTGCTTGGTGAACTGGGAATCTCCATTATGTAGTGCTAAACACACCTGAGGAATTAGTATCATGTGATACGCACACCAGAGGGGACCGAGGTCCACGCCTGCTGAGCACTCGTTCCATGCTGGGCACTTTTCTCAGTGCATCCCTGGCATGTGCTCATGTCACCTTCCCACGGAGCCTGGGGATGGTTGCTTTTCCTGCTCCCGTTTCACAGGTAGGGAGACGGAGGCTCCAAGAGGTTCAAGCTCACCTGGCTGGTGAGTGGAGAGGCTGGCAGTCCATCTCACTGCTGTGACACATCAGAGGCCAGAGCTGGGTGACCCATCAGCTCTCCCCTCTGTCCTTGTGCTCTCCCACGGGTCATGGGTCTGTGGTCTGCAGTCTGAGGGGAAAGGAGTCAGGGACTCCGCATCGCCTTGTCAACCAGAGGCTGTTTCCACTCTGGAAGCGTTCCCTGTCTATCTCACCTGTCTGCCTTTCCGCATCCTTGCCCCCTTGCCCTTCTGCCTGGAACAGTGGCTACCACTTGTTCCATGTGCCTTTCGTGACCCTTCACTGGCCTGTCATAGATGGTTCCTCCCTGCCTGTGTCCATCCCTATTATGGGCTATCCACAGCAATTCCTAACAAGCCTACCTCCAGATTCCTCACTCACTCGTCTCTGTTTTATGTGTATTTATTGAGCACCTACTAAGCACCCCAAACTGTTCTAGGCACTAGGAATACCATGACAAAAAAAATGACAGGCGAGACGGCTGATCTGAGGAACTAACGATCTAGTGGAGAGAAACAGCTCCTGTGCCAGCGAGTTCACTTCATACAGACACAGAGCACCGTGAAGGAAATAAAGCAGGGCAAATGACCGTGGCGGTGGCTGCTTTAGGTGGAGTGATCAGGGAGGGCTTCTCTGAGGAGGTGACATCCAAGCTGATGCATGGATCATGAGAAGGTGCCAGCCATGTGAGGATCTAGAGGGAGAGCATTCCAGGGAGCGGCAACAGCACATGCTAAGACTCACTCCTCCAGCAAGTGAGTGAGCAGCGACTGCATTCCCTGCACTGCACCCTGCACAGACACAGCTGTGAGCAGGACAAGCACAGCCCTTGCCCTCCAGATCGTTCTGTCTAGCAGGACAGGGAGTCATTAACTAGCCGAAGTCATTAACAAATCATTCACGGACCGCAGCTGGGCTGAGGGGTCTATCAGCATGGGGTGTCCAGAGCAGGGACTCAGTCTCCCTCCTTTCTGTAGGCTCAATGCCTAGCCAGGGCACGTTCTCAGCACTCAGGAAATGTTTGTCAAATGACTGAATGAATGTCCTCTTGGTTCCTGCCTCTGCCCCGTCCAGCCACCCTGGGTGCCCTGGAGTTCAGCCTTCTCTACGACCAGGATAACAGCTCCCTGCACTGCACCATCATAAAGGCCAAGGTGGGTGAGGGACCCCTCAGGCTGCTCTGGCGTCTCTAGGGGGTGTGGGGCAGACATGGGTTACCAGGCCCCAGTCTGTTGCCTTGTCTCTCTGTGGCAATGGCAGTGAAGAGAAAGAGGCGGAAGTTCACCCCAGCCAGTGTCCTGGGGGCCTGCATCCTCTAGGGATGGCCCCAGGGCAGGGGGGTTCATTTAACAGGCAGCTGCCTCCCAGGGGCTGGCAGCCAGGAGCTCTGGGGGAGACACAGAGGTGCTGCCCGCCCAGGAGGCAACCACAGCCTGATTTGACAGCTGACGTGGCCACAGAACAGCTCCGGCTCCTTCGTTCGGCGGGTGTGACTCTGAAGCTGGAGCAGCAGCCTGAGCCGGCCCGTTGGTGCAGATATGGGGACACTAACACAGGCTTCCAAGGGGGCAGGGAAGGCAGGCCCAGGGGGAAGAGCCTCCCCACCCTGTCGGCTCCAGGGGTGCGCCGACCAAACTCCAGACCCTGAGGAAAGCCGGTGCTGTCAGTGCAAATCCCAGCAAGTAATGACTAGGATTCCCCCGCACACACCAAATCTGATCCAGGTAGAACAAGCAAGGCCCAGGAACCAGACTGCCTGGGTTCAAATACAGCTTTACTGCTTTCTAGCTGTGTGATTTGGGGGAAGTTACTTAACCTCTCTGTGCCTCAGTGTGTCCATTTGCAAATTGGGGGTAATAAAGCATCTCTCCCTTAGGGATGATTGTAAGTATTAAATGGAAGGTGGCCGCAGGCTCTGGTTTTCTCAGGACAGTCCCCATCTATGCCTGTTGCTTCACTATAATAATGACAGACTTCCCCTCACTCCCAGAATGTCCTGGTTTGGGTGATAAATGAGGTATGAAATGGGTAACGCCACTCCTAGATCAACACACCCAGGTCACTTCTTCAGCAAGCATTTACTGAGTGCCTCTTATGCGTTGGTTGCTGTGGTGGCACCTACATGCATCTAGCCCCTCCCCCAAATAACACAGTGAGGTAAGTACCTACAGGATCTTGTTTCACCTTTATGGGAACCTCGGAGATAGGGAGCATCTTTAGCCCCAATGTACAGATGGGAAAACTGAGGCTCAGAAGGTCTAAGCCTGAGGTCACACAGCTGGTAAAGGGCAGAGCCAGACTGGAGTCCAGATGGAACAGTCTCTGGCTCCAGGCCCTTAACCGTTCTTTCACACAGTCTCCTTCTCCAGCTCCAGAGGTGGAGACGGGGGTACAGGAACCTCCAAGCCTCATGGGCTGGCCTCGCAGGGGAGAAAAGAGAGCTGTCTAAGATGCTAGGGAGCGGTAGTGACTTTGGTAGTGACTTTGGTAGACGAGTGAGCAGGCCCCACTCAAAGACATTCAAATTTTAAAGGCAGAGTGCGTGTCAATTTGTGACCTTGAAATCCGAGCAGTCATCCCAGAAATGTTCATTAAACACCTACTCTCTGTCAGGCACTGCCCCAGATACTGGGGATACTAGAGCGAGCAAGAATAGGCCCTGCCCTCATGGATGCCCCCTGAGAAACTGACAAACCCCATCACTGTAGCACTTCCTGAGTATTATGAACCACCTGGGGCTTTTTACAGATTAATTCGCCTCATTTAATCTTCACAGCAGCCTATGAGGAAGGTTCTATCATCATTCCCATTTTACAGATGGGGAAACTGAGGCACGGAGAGATTCAATGACTTGCCCAGATCACACAGCCAGGAAGTGGTGACGCTGGGATTTGAACCACTGTGGTCCAGCTCAAAAGCCTGTGTTCTTACCCACCAGGTGGCCCTGCCAGTCTCCCCATTTTACGGCATCCTCTCCCAGCTAGTAGTAGCCAACGCTGTCCACACATCCTTGGGCCAGGCCCAGAGCTCCAGCTTCACAGGCGAGACCTCCTTTGATCCCTCCAAGAACCCCACGAAGCACAGGGGCTATGATCGGCCCCATGGGACAGATGAGGAAACCGAGGTCCACGGAGATCACAGGACATGATACCTGGGATTTGAGATTAGTGCTGCATGAGGGGACAGTGGGAGCCCAGAGGTGGGACACCTGTCCCACCCTGGGCGTGGGGAGAGGGCTAGCGTGTGACTGAACCCCAGGAACTTTGGAGTCGTTCATGTTAACGAGTTCCACTTAATTCCTACCCCCAACAAACTCCCTGCCCCAGGGTCTCATTTGACCCTCATCCCAGCTCTGGGAAGGGGGCCAGGCAGAGACTGTGGTCCCCAGCATCTGGATGGGGAAACTGAGGTCTCAGGAGGGAGTGCAGGGGCCGGGGTGAGAACACAGGCCTCCTTGCCCCACCTCTCCTCCTCTCCTGCCCTTCTTGTTCTGGAATGCCTCCTCCCATCCTACTAATAGCCATCCAGCCTCGGTGGGGCTGTTACTATGTGCCAGGCACTGTGCCGGGCACTTGCCAGTGAAGTCATATGTAAGTCTCACCCATGCATGAAGCAGGTACTGTTCTCATCCGTTTGACCTGTGAGGAAAATGAGGCTCAGGCAGGCTCAGAAACCTACCAAAGGCCACACAACCAGGAAGTGACATGACCAGGTTTTAAGCCCTGTCTGCCCGATTCCAGAGCTCTTTTCACAACATACTGCACCTCCCTTCTCTCTCTTCAGAAGAGGAAGCACCTAGGGTGGGCTTATGGGCAGGCAGATGCCACGGGCTGCACCCAGTGCCCGTGACAGCTGAGTGGTCAGGCCTCCAAGACCCTCACACCACCGCCTTTTCTCTTGCAGGGACTGAAGCCCATGGACTCCAACGGCTTGGCCGATCCCTACGTTAAGCTGCACCTCCTGCCGGGAGCCAGCAAGGTACCATATGGCCTGGGCCTCTCGGCAAGCCAGGCACACGGGCCCTGGCAGGCACCCAGGGTTCCCAGCTCTGAGCCTAAAATAGCCCTCTCTGTCCCCAAACCCCCTCCTCCCTGAGTGGCAGAGTCCTTGCAAGGGCCGGCGGTGGGCCAGGAGCTCTGCCCGTTTCTCCAACCCAGAAGCGTGGCATCCAGGAGCTTCCTAAGGCCAGGAGAGAAGCAGATGCCCCAATGATGCTCTTCACCTGCTCAAATACCTTCTGTGGCTCCCCAGTGCTGAGCATGGCCCCTCTCCCCTCCCACTTTATACCCCAACCAAGCACTCCTTCCCTCTCAATAGAAACGAATGACTCTCTCCAGGCTTCAGGGCTCAGCACTTGAGATGATTAATGCTCTTTCACTGAGAGAAAAGGTTCCCCCCACCCACTTTCTCTCCCCTGGCATCTCACCTGACATTGACTTTGCTCTGGGGAGGAAACATGGGGTTAGCTCTCCTCTCGTTGGGTGAGCCCACTCAGAGCGCATGGCTGCAGAGTGCCTCTTTGGGTTTGATTTTGGGCTTCGTCCTGTTAATTTGATGAGGATGTCCTAAATGCAAGGGGACCTGCCCTTGGTTGCATGGTCTTGGGGAAGTGTGTGTGTTAAAAATCTCTGCAAGTATCAAATGCCCCATAAGACATAAAAGAGGTGCGCGCGCGCGCACACACACACACACACACACACACACACACACACTATCTTCTCTTTGTTTGGATCAAGAAATAACAGTCCCTCACCTGGCCATGGCCAAACTGTGAAGTGTTTGGCCACTACTACTTCTAACTCCCCAGTGGCATTTGCTTCTCTCTAAGGTGCTCTCCTTTGCTCACTCCTAAATCCAGACTTGCTTTGCCAAGGAATCCAGTGAGTCATTTACATGTTAGTATGAATTAGATTTGTCACCAGACCACCTCTTCTGGATATAGTGTATTTCTAGCCACCTCTCTCAGAGTGAAATGAAAACTTTTATCCCCTCCCCCTAATGAATTTCAGCATGAAGGGTGCTATTTGGGGAAACATGGGACCTTCCCAGTATCCCCAGAAATTGTTCCTTTACTGCCCAGGAGTGGGTTACACTTACTTCTGCCTCCCTGACCTATGTAGGAGTTTTTTCTCAAAGGGAAATATCTCTGCTTTCTAATCTTAATGGAAAGTTCAAAGAGAGAACCCTGTGCATAGGTGGAGGGGTGACTTAGTGTCCATCCCTGTTGATGGCCATAGTCCTCACCACAGAGCATGCCCCACACTCCCTGAGATGTGCATTTAGGAACAACCGAGCCCCTGGACACTCCTAAAGGGAGACACTCCTAAAGGGAGAGTCTCCTACATCACTCCCCCAAGCCAACCCTATATCAGCCCGAAGCACTGGCCTCAGGGCTGGCTCCTCACCAAGGCACGTGTCTGCCTGTCTGTCTCTCTCTGGGCTCTAGTCCAACAAGCTTCGGACGAAAACCCTGCGGAACACTCGGAACCCCATCTGGAACGAGACTCTCGTCTATCACGGCATCACAGATGAGGACATGCAGAGGAAGACCCTCAGGTACCCACCCAGTGGGTGGGCAGAGACACACGTGTGGTCCCCAATGGTCACTTTTGAAAACCTCTTCGCATACTTTTTTCCTCTCTTTTTACTTCTACAAAACAGTATGTATTTCTGGTAGAAACTTCTAAGAATACAGACAAGTGAAACTCTTAACATCTCAGTGTCTGGGTGTCCAGGTTGTGTGCGTGCATGCAGATGCACACACACGTGCAAAAGATCCTAATAAAATTGAGCGTTTTGAAAGATGGACCATCCTAGTAACTAAGCAACCTGTCTTACTTAACAGTATGTTGATGCAGCTCATCATCTTCTGCAGTGCTGTCTTACACTGCATGTTAATGATGTTAGTCATACCCAGACATACTCTTCTGTAAACGCTAATAAGGAAGGCAAAGCCCCTTTTAAAGGTTAGTTCCCCCCTCGGCCTGGGTCTGCCTCCTCCTACTGTGAGCCTCTGTGCCTGCAGACTCTTGTTAGCAGCATGAAAAGTATCGTGCTGTTTATATCTGGAAACTTCCTTCTCCACTGACAATATGTCCTGGAGTTACAGCCATGAGAGACATTTAGATCTACATAATTTCAACTGCTTTGGAGTCCTCCACAGAATGAAGTGATTACAGATTTTTTTTAAAGTTTCATTATTAAATAGTACAAATCTGCAGAAATCTGTAGATTACAATCTACAAACACCCATGAACCCAGCTCTCAGTTTTTTATAGTTGACCTTGAACAACCCGGGCTTGAACTCCAGGGTCCACTTACTCGTGCATTGTTTTCAATAAACACGTGTATTTTCTTTCTTATCATCTTCTTAATAACATTTTCTTTTCTCTAGCTTATTTTACTGCTAGAATACAGTATACAATACATATAATAAACAGACTATGTGTTACCTCTTTATATTATTGGTAGGGCTTCTGGCCAGCAATAGGCTGCTAGCAGTTAAGTTTTGAGAAAGTCAAAAGTTATATGTGGATTTTCGGCAGCACGATGGGTCAGCACCGTGTTGTTGTTCAAAGCCCCGTGTTGTTCAAGGGTCAGCATATACACAAGTGCATACAAAAAGACAGGAATGTGGATGCTCCATTGCCACTTTATTCCTAAAAGCTCAAAACTAGAAATAGCCCAAAACCAAATACCCATCAGTAGCAGAATTAGGATGGTATATTTACCCAATGGAATACTATACAGCAATAAAAGGGACAAATCTCTACAGACATGGATGAATCTCACATACATGTTGAGCAAAAGAAGCCATTCACTTCCATTTATATAAAGGTCAAAAACAGGACCATAAACCCATGGGGCCAGAGGTCAAAGAGAGTGGTTATCTTTGACGGAGGAGGCAACAAGGGATCATGAGGGTCTTCTGAGAGCTAGAATTTTCTATATCTTGATCTGGACAGCAGTTAAGTGGGTGTGTGCATGTGAACGATTCAGCAAGCTATTCATTTAAGATTTGTGCCCATTGCTGCTTGCAAGTTACACTGCAGTAAAGACGATGTGAAAACTACCTGGCTGAGGCTCAATACACAGAAATTGAAATGTCCCTGTGCACTCGACACATTCCTTGCCAGCATCCATCACAGTTCTTGGTACCTAGTAAGAGCATCTGCTCTTCTTTCTCTCCCTACCCTTTCTGTGGCTTGCAGGATCTCTGTCTGCGATGAGGACAAGTTTGGCCACAACGAGTTTATTGGCGAGACCAGGTTCTCACTCAAGAAGCTGAAGCCCAACCAAAGGAAGAACTTCAATATCTGTCTGGAGCGGGTCATCCCAGTGAGCGTGTTTTCCTGGGGGCTCGAAGTGGGGGGGGGGTGTTTGGGGGTGCAGCCTTCCCCTGGGCCTTCAGGCTGCCAGGCAGCAGAGATGTGGCTGCTGTTGAGAGGCGGGTGAGGATTTCCTCTCAGAGCATCACGGCTGTGCCCTGACCCTGCCTTTTACCGACCCTGTGCGAGCCTCACTGCTCTGAATGACAGAGTCCTCTTCGGTAAAACTGGGGATGGCAGTGTGACCAGCCTGGGTTCAAAGCCCAGCTCTGCAACTCCCCTGCTCCCTGGCCCTGGCCAAGTGTCCGAGCTATTCTGAGCCTCAGTTTTTCTTATCTGCAAATGGGCTTTCAGTATCTGCCTCACAGGAGCATTATGTGAAAGACATCAGAACAGAACCTAGTGCACAGTAAGCACCATAACTTGTTACCTGTTGTTATTATAGGAATAATACTGCCCTACCCACCTGTCACTCATGAAGCCATAAAGCACCATGCACATAAGCAGGAGGCAGAATAGCACAGTGTTAGAGCAAGGACTCTGGAGCCAGCGTCTCTAGGTTTGAATCCTGGCTCTGCCATTTGTTCTAAACCTGGGCCAAGTTATTTAACCTCTCCGGGCCTTGTGTTCTCATCCATAAAATGGGATAGTAGAGTGCCAATTATTATTGTTAGGTGTGGTACTTGCCTTTTGAGAAAGAACAAGAACCAAGTTGAGAGCCTCCAATTGGGCTGCTCCTCAGAACCAACTGGAGATTTTAAAATCAGAGCTTTAAAACTAAGATCCTGACTTAGGGAGGGTAGGGCCTGCAATCTGTATTTTTAGAGATAATCCGACCTGCCCTTTGGACGCACAGGCCACCTGGGGCCGGCCCAGAGCGGGGGTGAGTCGCCCAGGTCACGCTGCGCACCAGTGGCTGTGCTTGGGGCCAGCCAGGGCCAGGTCTCCTGCAGCCACCAACACGCCTGCTCCCCTGCTCCCCTGGGCAGAGGGCCAGCTCCCCACGGGGAAGTGGTGTCAGGGGGGAAGGGGAAACTTGTAGCAACCTCCCACCAGATGGCCGGCCCACAGATGGAACATCCGTGTGCCGTGCACAGGTTCGCACTGCGCAGGCGGAGGAACAAGCCACAACAATGACAATCACAAGGAAGAATTGACACCAAATGCCAGGTTCCAAATAAATCCCTGAGGGCAACCCTAGGAGTGGCGTGTTTCTGCTAGGTCTTTGCCTGGTGACAGCGGGTTCCTTGGGCTTCCTCTTCTTTCCCTCACTCAGTGAGTCCGTTTGGTCCATACAGTGGCCAGGCCCCTGCCTGAGTCAGCAGCTCCTGGGCCCGCCCACCTTGCTGGGATGGACACAGCCAGCGCCAGAGGCAGGGAAGTGGCGGACCACACAGGCCTCCTCTCACCATCACCTTTTGCTCTTTGTCCTTGGTCCTCCCACCACCAACTCCCCCCATATTCCCCACCAAGGACAGGGGCTGCGCAAGTGCTGTCCCCTCCTTTCCGCTGGACCTCAGTTTCCCTCATCTCTAAAGTGGGGAGGTTGTCTTTAACCAGCGGCTGTCACACTCTGCTCCCCAGAGCCTTAGAATCCCCCAAAAGGACCTCGGGAGCCATGGAGGAAGAAGCACCTGGTGGCCAGACCCAAGACCCCTGTGCCACTTCAGCCAGTGCAGATCAAATCCTATGTTTTGTATATGGGGCGCTCTGCCACTTATTGGGTGTTTGACCTTGGGCAAGTGGCTTAACCACTCTGAACCTCAGTGTCCTCATCTGTAAAATGGGGCTATTAATACAACCTACCGCATAGGTCATGGTGCACTCGCATGGTGTCAAGTGGTTAGCGTAATATCAGCTGAAGGGGAGAAAGCAGGGGGCCACAGAAGCTTAGAAAGCCTGTCCTCATGGTTCTGGGTGCTGCTGGAGGGCTGAGGGGACATCTGGTCCTTCTCGCCCAGGGAGGTGAGCCCCATAGACAATGTTCTCTTTCCTCTCTGTCTCCTCCCAAGATGAAGCGCGCTGGAACCACTGGGTCCGCCCGAGGCATGGCCCTCTATGAGGAGGAGGTGAGCACTGAGCAGAGACTGGGCCGTAGCCCGGGCCTGGCATCTCCCTTTCTTTCCCTCCCTGGTCCCATCCCAACTCTTTCTCCCCAACCGCCTGCCCCTTGGGTCACATGAGAGCTGCCCCCTGCCCAAGGTGCTGGGACGTGAGGCCAGGTGGATGCTCTTCCCACCTGGAGCCCAGGTGGGGGGAGCCCCCTCCTCTCACACCAAGGACACCCTTGAACTCCTTGGCCTTGTTGGCAGAAGCCCTGCTGGTGATCCTGCAAGACTAGAGCAAGGCCACCATCCCTCCACAGGGGCGTCCCGGAGGCTCCTTAAGCTGTGTGTGTGGCCAAGGCTGGGGTTGGGCTGCACATCCAGGCCATCAGCCTAGGTCTCTGTGCACTACCAGGGACTGCATTTGTGGGAAGACTGGTTGTATCAGGGGAGTCTGATCAGGGTCAAGGTTTAGTCCTGGGGCAGAGTCAGGTCATCGCTGACCAGGATCAAACTCAGCCTGTCACCAGAGTCAGGGCTTAGCCTCATGTGTCTGAGTCGAAGTAAAACCACTGGTCTCCTGTACTTCAGACTGATTGCTTTTGGCTTTCCTCAGGGGTGCGTGGTGGGCCAGGGGCTGCCGGGGCGGGGGAGGGGGGTGTCCATGGTACTGAACGCACTAGTGCTGGCCCAGTTCCTCCACCTTTCCATGAGCTCCCAATACTTTCCAATACTCCCATCCAGTTCCTGGCCTGCTCCCCTCCTAGGCTCCCATGCCCTCCTCCCCTATTGCAGCAGGTGGAGCGCATTGGTGACATAGAGGAACGTGGCAAGATCCTGGTGTCCCTCATGTACAGCACACAGCAGGGGGGCCTCATCGTGGGCATCATTCGTTGCGTGCACCTGGCTGCCATGGACGCCAATGGCTACTCAGATCCATTCGTCAAACTGTGAGTCAGTGCCTTGGGACTGTGATTGGGCCCCTGGGGGGGCCCTAGGTCCTTGTAAAAGGGGGACCAGAGGGCTTCCCCAACACCATTGTACACTGAGGCCCAGAGAGGGAAACAGACCTGCCCAAGGTCACACAGTGAGACAGATGACCAGAGCTGGCTAAGCGTGAGGCTGGAGCCTCAGCAGTCAGACTGCTGTGTCACTCACCTGTATGAGGAGTTTGTGGCTCAGTCCCCTCCTGTGGGAGAGGGACAGTCAGCAAGGCCACAGCAGCCCCATTTGTAGCCCCCCAGAATCAGCAGCCCCCCCTCCGCCCAGCTGGAACCCCACCACCAGAGAGACAGTGTGGTCTTTTCCAGATTCAGCCTGGAAATGCTCAGCAAGAAGACCTTAGCCTTTGGAGGTTATCCCAGTGCCTTCACTCATGGGGACTAGGAGAGACTTTGTCACCTGTGTCAGTCAGGGTCCTCTGAGAAAATGCCACGATGGGACTAAAGTGACAAGGGTTTCCTTAAGCAACCTGCCTGTAGGGGGAGTGGCGGGAGGGAGAGCAGTCGCGTGGCCTGAGTGAGGGCGGGGTCAGCGGAAGCCTCCTGGACACAACTTCAGCAAGGCCATTGGGAGTACTTAAGCCAAAATCGGCCATCAGACAAGCTCCATGTCACCTTAGGAGCAGGCCTGCCAGTGTCCCCACCACATGCAGTCATCAGCTGGGGGCATGACCTTGGCACAAACATAGCATGGATTGCCAAGCGCAGCAGCTGGGGCTGTGGTGGGTTGGGCCCCCTGTAGTTGGAGGTCCACCAGGTACATTCTCACAGCTGCCTTTGAATCAGACATGGGGTTCAACTCCCACCTCTGGCAGCTGCTAGCTGTGTGACTCTAAGCAAGTTACTTAACCTCTCTGAGCCTCAGATTCTTTCTTGGTAAGATGGAGACAATAGTTCCACTTATTTCCAAGACAAAGTGTAAGGCCAAATGAGATAGCATCTACACAGCAATTAGATTTGTGCTGGTACATTGCTGTTTAGCTGCTCTCAGTAGAATTCTGCCTTGCCTTGTGACAGCAAAATGTGTGTCCCATGGATCTGGAAGACAGCCTGGGCTCTGGGTCCAGACTGCCTGGGTTTGAATCCCAGATCAGCCGCCTTCAGTATTCTCTAGCTGTGTAACCTTGGGCTCATGCCTTGACATCTCTGGGCCGCAGGGTCCTCCTCTGTACAATTGAAGAAATAATAGTTTCCTAGAAGTAGGAACCAAGACAGGATGAAATGTGCAAGGGATTTGTTGGGGGAAATGCCTGTGGAGGGAAGTCGAGAGGGAACTGGAGGAGGGCTGTGGAGACAACAGGATGCCTCAGGATTATCCAGAAAATATTGATTACATTCCTAGTATGTGTCAGGCATTGTGCCTACACCAGGGAAGAGCCTTCCAGACAGCAGAAACTGTGTGCAAAGGCCCCGGGATTGGAAGGAGAGTGACTGGGAAGTGGGGCGAAGAGCAGGGCGTGAGAGTCAGCTTGTCTAGAGCACGGACCCAACCTCGCCGGTTCTGAAGGCCACGTCAGAGACTGTGAACTTCACCCTCAGGACAAGGGGAGGCCATTCAGTAGTTTGAGCAGAGGAGTGACGACGATGGCAATCAGATTTGCGGCTTTTATCCCCTTTGTCTACACACAGGGCATCATCTCCCCAGGAGTTCGAGCCAACCTAGGGGTGACAGGTGGTGAAATGCCAGGCACCGCCACCCAGGGTCTCAATCTGGTCCACTGAGAGCAAGTCCTGGCTCAGAGCACAGGCTCCAGAGGCAACAGCTGGGTTCAGTCCCTGCTGTGTGGCCCCAGGCACTTGTCTCAGCAACGCTGGACCCTCGGTTTCCTTGTAGGTAAAGTGGGTGGTTGCAGCTCTGGCATCAAGGATGTGCTGAGGGTTAAGTGCACCTCAGGTGCGCAGTGCAGCGCCTGGCACCGGGTAGACTCTCTGCTGCGCATGGCTATCATCAACGTCGATTCGCCTTCCGACTTGCTCGTCCGTTACTCTCCTGACGCTGGAAGGAGCCTGTGGGGTCCTGTCACCGAGGGGCTGTTCTCAGTCATTAAACCTCACTCCTGACAGCTTCTCATGTCTCCTTTCAGCTGGCTGAAACCGGACATGGGAAAGAAGGCCAAACACAAGACACAAATTAAGAAGAAAACCTTGAATCCTGAATTTAACGAGGTAAGGCTGCCCATTTTATCATGCTATGGAATAGTTCCTGTGTGTGAGAGAGGAAAAAACTCACTCCTCACGTGTTGTCAGACACATCAAAAAAACAAAAAGAAAAAAAAAAAAACTTTTCTCTCATAGATCAGCTTGGATTATCTAAAGGATAGGTAATGAGTTTCCTGTCACTGGAGGGAATCAAGCCTAAAACAAAAACCTATAGATTAGGCAGGAAGCTGAGTTTGAAGAGATGCAGAATTATATCGTCTTCAATATCTTCACCAATTTGAACAGCCTATCATGCTGATATTTGAGGGAATAAACAGGGATAGTGATGCCCTTTCCCATCCACCCAGTTGGTGTTGCCCTGTCCCTCTCCCCCCACATCCATCCAGGACATCAAGTCTTCCCAGAGCCACTGTCTAGATCCCCATCGAATGTGCCCCTTTCTCTGTGTTCACTCCTGCTGCCTTGGCTTAGACCCTGGCATTTCACGCCCGGACCATTGCAGGAGACCTCCGACTCACCTCCCTGCGCGTCGCCCATCCTCTGTAGAAGCATGAGCTTTCTAAAACACAAATCTAAATTTGTCACTCCCCGCACCCCTGTCACCGCGGATGTACATATGGTTTAGCTACAAGGGTGCCTTTCATCAGATCGTTAATGGTCAGGACAAATGAGAAACAACTAAATACTCACCTGTCAGGCCTTAGGTCACGGTACAGCCACATGGCCGCTAAATGGAGCCATGGTAACGGTGATGCAGCAAAGTGTTTGCCAGCGTGCTGCGTCGGTTTTTGCTGTGTGTTACATCAAATGGAGAAACAAAACCACAATGTGGTATATTCATAGTGTATTTCATGTAATAGGATATGCAAACATTTTATATGCTATAATATTCTAATTAATATTCCTATTAATTTTTAAAAGCACTGAAAACGTAAGCACCTGTTGCTCATGTCAGTCTCAGTCCCCTCAACCACCTTTTAATCTGCAAACGAGGACGACAAGGGAAAGCCAACTTTAGAAGCTACCAGAGTGGAAGGGCTGAGCTCATGGCTAGCTGCCTTCGAGGAAACTTGAACGGGACCGGCACTCTCAGTAAAACTCCGCCAGCCTCCCCGGTTTCAAACAGAGAGTCACTGAGAGAGAACTACAGGCCTGGGGGGACTTCGTTTTACAGAATGTTTGTTGAAAAGGGATTGTCAGGCCTGGCCTAGAGGCTCAGCAGGAAGGCCCCCTTGCTCCCAGGATGCCTAGTTCAAAGGCCTCCCATCAGTCCATGAACCCCTAGACCCCAAAGGCTCAGGGGACCCTCTGACTCCCACGTCCTCCTCTCTTGCCCCTCTCTTGCATTCAGGAGTTCTTCTATGACATCAAACACAGTGACCTGGCAAAGAAGTCCCTGGACATCTCTGTCTGGGACTATGACATCGGCAAGTCCAACGATTACATCGGTGAGTACGCCCCGCTCCCAGAGAAGCCCCGCCCCCTGAACTCCCGGGAGACAGGGCTGCCTGGCTGTGAGGGCCTTTCTTTTCTTGGGGCACATCATCCAAATGCCGGGTCAGAGCCCATCGTCCCGACGAGTCCCGTCCCAGTCAGAGCGTCTGCCGTCTGCCTTCTGCCTTCACGAAGGGCTTACGGAGCTGGGAAGATTGGATTGTGGCTGCTTGACCACACCGCCTCCAGCAGAATAGTTAGATCACAGGAGAGTGGGGTCTACGGCTCTGAAGAAAATAGGGCACAGAGGTTGTTTTCTCCATCCAGAGGCAGGGCTAGGATGAGGGTTCTAGAGTTCTCGGCTCCCCTCCAAATGATGAGGGACAATAGCCATGGAAGGTGGGTCAGGGTGTGAGCAAAGGTGTGCGGGCAGGACTGGGCAGGGTGATGAAACTCTTTGAAAATAGACGACGTGTTTCTAAAAGCTGTGGGAGGCAAGTTTCCGTGGGTGGGCAGTGATTTTCTGGGAGGTCTTAAAAAGTAGACAATTTGGTGCGACAGTAGGGAGCCACTGCGGGTTCCTGAGCAGGTCGTCCATGGGCAGAGAAGGCCAGTAGTAACAACGCCATGACAACCACCCTCCCGAGAGGACGGATCCCAAGGCACTGGTGGGGGAGTCAGTTTTCTCCATTTAGACATTTGGGCCCTGAATGAGAGTCCCATGTGTCCCTCCACTCTGCCTGTCCTCATTGGCCCTTGTCATCCAGGAGGCTGCCAGCTGGGGATCTCGGCCAAGGGAGAGCGCTTAAAACACTGGTACGAGTGTCTGAAAAACAAGGATAAGAAGATCGAGCGCTGGCACCAGCTACAGAACGAGAACCACGTGTCCAGCGATTAGGATGGTGCCCAGGTCGCTGGCTCCATGTCCCGCCCCCTGCCCAGGTCACACCCCACCCCCAGCCTGCCCCAACAGCCCATGGCACTCTGCTCTCTCTTCTCTACACCTCGCCACCCCATCCCCTGCCACCCTCCCTGTACCTCTCTTTGGGGTCTCTCCCTCACCTTGGGCACTGCCGCCAAAGACCGCCTCCTCCCTCCGCCACGCTGCTGCTGCTGCGATGCGATGCAGGCGCCGAATGCAGCCCCTTTCCGGTCTCCCCAGGGTGGAGCCATCGGGGTGAGGATGGGGGGATTTGTACAAGGAGGCTGCTTGTTCAGCAGCCTTCCAGGGTGGGCAGTTACAAGCAGCTTTCATCACTGAGGACTATTTTTAGACCCTCCGGGCCTTGAACAGATGCACACATACACAACTTGTATTTCCCATGTCACGTCTGTGTGTCCCCTCAGTGCTGTGGGGACCTCTGGGGGGTAGAGTAGAACAGACTGGCCCCCACCGCCTCTGCACATATACACCCCAATTGCCGGGGACATAGGCCACCGCGTTCAAGCTCCCTGGTGACTAGGAACACACCCTCCCAGCCCCCAAATACTTCAAGAAGTGGACATGCAAAATACACAAAAGGACTTCGGTAACCTCCTCTTACAGGATGGCACCTATTTGCTTCCTAGCAAAAAAAACCACCTGTTTTCTAGTCCCCCCCACCCCCCTGCTCTCTGTCCCTTCCTGTCCCACCCACCACATGAAACTCTCCCTTTCTACCCCCATGTCTTTCCCTGCCTCCTTGCTCCCTCTCTAAAGGGGTTAAATAGCAAAAGCAAAAAATATCTTAACACCGCCTCACACCCTTGCTTCCTCTCACCGGCCAGACCAGCAGAACCTGAAATTCCACCTAGACCCTAGCTCTTCAAGCCACCCACTTCTCCTGTGGGCATGGCCAGGTGGCCCTGGGCTGAGGGCCCTCGCTGCCCCAGGTGCCTGGCAGCATCCTGCAGGCTGTGCAGGATGACACCCCTCAGAGGGGCGTTCTCAGCCCCGGGCCTCCCCAAGTGCACTTGGAAGGTATCTGGAAACCCAAGCTCTGGGCCCAAGGAGGGCCTTGCCAAAGCCCCCAGCATTGGGTTTCTCCTTCCTCTGCCCTTAGTTAAATGAACCCACGACCCCTCTCCCTGATGCTCTGACTCTCTCCTTTGGCTCTCTCGCTCCGGGTCTCGCTCAGAATAGCCTCAAACCTGTCTGTCTCCATCTGCCTGTCCATCTCTGCCCCTTCCACCCTCTCTAACAAGTGTATCAGAAGACTACGACACCAACATCACGGATCTAGAACCTAGTGACAGAGCCTGATGCTAACAGTGTTTAGTCTATCAGGAATCATCCAGCCTTTTTAAAAAAAAAAATTGTTTAAGGAGAAAAAGACAGTGATGACAAACATACGTTTGAGGTTGGGTTGGGGCAGCCTTCAGCGCCCTGTGAAAAAGTCTGGGTTTTCCCCAGTTGCTGTGGGAAAATTGCCCGCCCTGTCCGCCTGCCCACCACCATCTGCTGCAGTCGTCAGGTGGATGCGCAGACGCTCACCTTCTCCAAACGCACGCCCTTCAGCCTTCCTTTCGGCGTTCTTCACCCCCAGCTCTCTTCTCAGTTCATTGGCCATCACTGATTTCTTGTCCCCAGTAACCACCTTCCAAACAGCAAGTTTTCCGCCTTTCCCAAGATGGCCAGTAGCTTCCTGGCTGCCATCTTCCCCTGCGGCCCCCTCCTTCCCACAGTCCACCCTGAGGAGAAAGCATGCTGGCTGCGTCGCCCAAGCCTGACGCTGGTCTTGGCGCTGGAATCAGCATGTGGCAAGCTCGTGGCACCCGCAGTCTGGGCGCAGGCTCTCTCCGCTGTCCCCACCAACGTAACCGCCCCCTGCCCAGGATACACTCTCGCCTTCCAGTGCATGCAGAACTGTCCACTGCGTTTCTTTGTGATGATGTAACCAAAAATAAAGTAGGAGTATTCAGAAAAACTGGTAGTCTCTGGTCTTCCTTTCTGGTTTCTGGAAGTCTGTGCCTCCACCCCCACCAGGATACATGATGCCACTTGGATAGTCAGTATTTCATGAGCATCTACTATGTTCCAGCCACTAGGGACGTGGTGGTGAACAAGGAAGGTGTGGGCTCCGCCCACAGGGAGTTTGCTTTCTGGTGGGTTTCATCTTGGGCTCAAGGTAACTTCTCTGACCCCACACCCTCTTAGGAGAGTGCTTTCTGCTGGTGCCCCCCACCAGCCAGGCAGCATCCTCATCTTCTCCCTCCTACCCCAACCATGGGGGAAAGTCCCAAATGGTTGCGTAATCAGGTCAAGGTGGAAAGAGATGGTAGAGTTGATCCAGGGCCTAGTTCAATCAGTTCACTCACCTGCCACATAACATGAAGCCCAGAGAAGGGGAGGTCTTAGCACAGCAACACCAGGAAGAGAGCCAGGTCACTGGGCAACCTTAACACCCTGGTTGGCACTAATGAGGACCATTAAACACCTCCTTTGTGCTGCAGCACCTCCCATCCTGCAGCAAACGAACCTTCACCACAGCCCCTCCTCACTTGGGAGTGGTGCAGAGAATATTCAGCTGGATTCTTACTCTCACTCTAACTGATCCCAAAAGAGCTTGGGTGGTTGATCAGGAATAATTGGTACTTCCCAGAAGGAGTAGCCAATTCCAGCCAACAGATAGTTCTCTTCCAGGCCAAGTCTGAGACAAGTCCCCGTTCTCGCCCCCAAAGGGGTGGCGCTCAGTATTGAGGCAGAAGTCTCCTGGGGAGGTTTCTCCTTTCACTCCACCCATGTTCTGCCTGCCACCTCCTTGCTCCCAGCAGATTCTGCTCTGTCCAGGGGACACAGTGTCTATTAAAAAGTATTTCCTTGGGTGATCTCTGTGCATACACCCCCCACCGTAGCTGCCCTAGAGTCCCATTTTTTCTACAATTCAGCTAGCAGCCACCAAATGGAAATCGGTGCTGATTAGGGCTGCACAGGCCCGGGAATGGCAGGCCACGCTTGTTGCCTCTCTCTCCACCCGGCCTCACGGCATTCATCAGTAATCTGTATGGTGTCTTTCCCCTGGAGCCTACTAGCAGCCTCGAAATCCTTCTTAACAAAGCAATCTCAGCAGCCACCACCACGCAGTCATGAGCAGTTGAAAAGAAACAGATTACTGCTTCAAATGGTTGGTCTCCCCAAGGCACGGGCACATGCCAAAGAAGCAGAGAGAAAGACATGAGGAAAGGTAAACATCGGTACCTCTGACTTGGCTAATTACCTTTTTCCCCATTGAAAGAAAACAGAGGCAACACAATGTGGTAGAAAGCACCAAACCAAAAATGCCTACCAGCTCTTTAACCCACTCGAATTCATCATTCAGGTCCCGAGTGGCCTCACCTTCCAGAGGTGGAGCCTCGCCTCTCTGAGTTTGTTTCCTCACCTGGAGAATGGGGACAATAATAAAGATACTTCCAAGAGGTGAGACCAAGCTCCAAGGTCTGTTCTCCCAACAGGCCTGACAAAGGTGAGGCCTGGGAAAGGACTGGAGGGTCAAAGGGCATGTGGTTCCTGGCGAACGCAGCAGAAGCTGGCCCACGGCCAGGTGGATTAAACAGTCAGTGCTCTGAAACCTGCTGACGGGCCCCTCCTTGGTGCAGGCAGCTTTGCCAGGGTCATTGGCCTAATAAGGTTGAACAATCCATCCCAGCACCACGGAAATACCCATCACCATGGAACAAATATGTTTTTGCTTGGCTCTGGCCCAAAACTGCCAGTGTTCTTGAGCAAGTCACTTCCTCCTGTGGGCCTTCAAGTTCATAGGTAGGACGCAAGAGTGTCATAATCCTCTGACTTGGCTGCCAGGGCCCTCACAGGGGGCCTCCATTTCTCAATCTTTCAAGAACAACCTAGACCTTTTCACTGAGGGCAGGCCCCCAAGGAGTCCAGCATGATCTGTGTCGAATAAAATACACCAGAATGTGCCATCTGGAACCTCCTGTTCTTGTGTCTTTAATGGGGACGAGAACATAAAGCTGCCTGCAGAGACGTGAGGGCATAATTCTGGATCCCTCCAACTCTTTCCTCAGTCTTTTCCAGTCGTCTCACTCTTACCTGATTCTATGCAATGTTTTGTGAAACTTGCCTTTATTGCACTTTCCAAAGAGTTCCATGTTGGCTTTCTAATGACAGGTCTCTTTTGCACTTCTGTTGAATCTAATATATACATTTAGTCCAAAGTATACATTTCATTAGCAAGTACAATCTCCATCAAGGCATTTGGGAGCCAGCGGGATCTTGATCATACAAGAATCCAGCTGGGGGGCAAAGCAAGTGTTCCAAAGACGATGCCCACCCCTCTGTGGTTTCATTTTTACCTTAAGCAAAAGTCCACATGGTATACAGGAACAGGGAATGTCAATTCATTGATGTGCTGGTTAAGAGAAGGGTGATTGGCCCTGAGCAGTGTGGCTCAGTGGGTTGGACATCATCCCGTAAGGTCGCCAGTTCAATTCCTGGTCAGGCCGCATGCCTGGGTTGTGGGTTCGGTCCCCAGTCAGGGCACGTACAAGAGACGACTGATCAATGTTGCTTTCTCACATCAATGTTTCTCTCCCTTTCTCCCCCCCCACTTCCCCTCTCTCTAAAAAATAAATAAATTATTTTTTTAAAGAAAAGAGCGATGAAGAAAGCTGGCTAATGAGTATCCACACACTACTTCCTCCAACAATAACAACATACACACTCTTCTTGAGCACACATGGAACACTCACCAAGACAGACCACATCAGGCCACAAAAACACACCTTCCCCCGGTCCAAAGGGCAAGTATCATCGAGCACACCCTCTACCACAATGGAATTGGACACTCCATCAATAAAAGAAAGCTATCTGGAAAATTCCAAAATATTTGGCAATGAAATAGCACACTTTTAACTAACACAGGGGTCAAAGGATTCTTAAAAGAAATTGAAAACTATTTTGCACTAACTGCCAATGGAAAGAACCATCAGTTAAAAGCGTTGGCTGAAGTGGAAGCAGTGCCCGGGGGAGCTTCCTGGCATGGAATGCATGTGTTAGAAAAGAAGGAAGATTTGAACCGAGAGGAATGAATGAGCTGAACAAGGGAAAACTCTTCCACATGATCTTATAATGATGAGTACATGACATCACGCATTTGTCAAACCCAGGGAGTGTACAAGATAGAGTGAACCCTAATGGAAACTACGAACTCTTGTTTAGTTCATGGTAATGAATCAACAGCAATTCATTTCTTACAACAAATGCACCTAGGTTAAAAACAGTAGAAATTATGGGTGGAAGGAGACGAGACATATATGAATTCTGTACTTTCTGTTCAATCTTTCTGTCAAACTAAAACTGCTGTAAGAAATAAAGTCTACTAATCAAAAGGAAAAAAGAAAAAAGTATAGTATGATGCCTTGAAAAAAAAAAGAAAAAAGAAAAGGAAACAAAACCATGAATTTTCACAGGTAGGTGTGATAGTGGTTGCCTTTGAGGTTTGGGATTACGAATGGGGTTTTATGCTTCCCAAGTTTTTTGGCATTTTTCCTTTTTGCAGTACTCACCTACAGTTGTAAAGACTGTAGGAGACTATAGAACAATTTTGTCACAACAACAACAAAAAACTGGGAAGAAGGAAAAACCAAAACCCGGTTTTCAATCCTTATTTCTCTTGGGCAAGGCACTGATGGGGGTTAAACAGCGATGTTTCCAAAGTCCAGTGTGAAGGAAGGCAGGAGCTCAAGGCAGAGTGTCAGCTCCTGGATCTGGAGGAACAGGGCTCAACCTGATAAGAAGCAAGAATGTAGCTCCTCCTTCCCCCAGGAAATGAAACCAAAAGCAGCTCAGATGTGGGCAATATAAGAGAGCCCCTGACAGTTTCCACCTTCACCGGCTTTCCTGTCCCTGCCCGAGCATTCTCATGGAGCTCCGAAGGACCTCAGCCAGGGATCTGGACAAGTTCATCGAAAACCACCTCCTGCCAGACGGTACTTTCCGAGACAGCGTCAGGGAAGCCATTCACATCATCTGCAGCTTTCTGAAGGAGAGGTGTTTCCTCCGAGGGGGCAGCTGCCCTGTCCGGGTGTTGAAGGTGGTAAAGGTGAGCCCACCTGCCAGACTGGGGTGGGCATGACTGAACGGGCACCAGCTTCCACAGTGAAAAAGAGAGAGCAAAAAAGTGGAGGTCTTTGGGGCTGGTGGTTTCAAATTGATCCACATAAGAAACATAACTGCAGCTTGTGAAAATAGACTCTGGGGTAAGGTCCGATGCCTGTAATTTTTTCACAAATGCCCAGGTGAAGTTCAGGAACCACTGTCCCAGGCCACATCCATTTCTGAGATAGGGGCACTGAGGTCCAGCTCTGAGCAACAATCTGCTAGTGAATGGCCAGGCTGAGGACTCACCACTTTTGCTGATTAATAAGAGTATAGATTCTGACAGAACAGTGATTACCTAAGGTGAATGGGGGGGGGGAGGACAAGGAGGATGAAAAAAGGGTCAAATACAAGGTGATACAAGGAGACTAGGCCTGGATGGTGAGCGCACAACAGAGTACACAGATGCTGTATTACCAAGCTGTATACCTAAAATTTGTATAATGTTATAGTAACCAACGTTACCCTTAATAAATTTAACAATAATTTCAAAAAGAGTATGCATTTTAAAAGCAGACAGCACCTACTGGCTCTAAACCTTAAGCAAGTCACTCAACCTCTCTGTGTCTCAGTTTCCCCATCCGTAACTCCCTATACCTTGTGGGGCTGTGCAGATTAAGTAAGCCGCCCAGCATGGGCCAGACTGCAGTATGGAATGATATAAGGCCATAAAGGCCAGGGAGTGAAGAACACAGACTCCGGGACAAGGCAGCTGAGGTTTGAATTGTATCTCTGCTACCTATCAGCTGTGGCTCCGGCCAACATATAATCTCCCTGAGCACCTGTAAGGTGGGAACTAATAACAGTGGTGCCTAAATAGCAAAGTCCTCGGGAGCATTGTAGGAGTCAAAACTGGTAATGGCCTCAGAACTGTGGCTGGTGCTCATGAATGTTAGTGATGCCCTGGCTGGTATGGCTCAGTGGACTGAGTGCCGGCCTGCAAACCAAAGGGTGGCTGATTTCCAATTCCCGGTCAGGGCACGTTCCTGGGTTGTGGGCTGGGTCCCTAGTGGGGGCGTGTAAGAGGCAACCACACGTTGATGTTTCTCTCCCTGTCTCCCTCCCTTCCCCTCGCTGTAGAAATAGATCAATAAAATCTTTTTTAAAAAGAAAGAAAAGAATGTTAGTGAATGTTCTCATTTTATTTAGGAAGGCTCTTCTCAAAAAAAAAAAAAATGTTAGTTCCCATTCCCCTCCTCTGTTTTAGGGCGGCTCTTCTGGCAAAGGCACTGCCCTCAGAGGCCGGTCTGATGCTGACCTCGTGGTCTTCCTGAGCTCCTTCGGAAGTTTTCAGGAGCAGTTTGAGCACCGAGAAGAGTTCATCCACGAAATCAGAAGACAGCTGGAAGCCTGTAGAAGAGAGAAAATGTTTGCGGTGCAGTTTGAGATCCAGAATAATACAGCGGTGATGCAGAGTCATAATGCAGCGGTGGTACAGAGCCACAGATGGGGGAACTCCCGTGTGATACAGAACCCTCGCTCACTCAGCTTCACGCTCTCCAACAGCTCTTCTGGGAGCTGTCTCCAGAAGGGTGTGGAATTTGATGTCCTGCCTGCCTTTGATGTCCTAGGTGAGTGACATCAGGGCGCAGCCTCTGCTCTAAGTCAGGGCTTCTCTCTCTCTTTTCCTATTTCTGATCTCTCATGGTTTGGAAGTCTTTCCAAAACAAGGCATCCCTTTCAAATGGGGGAGGGATCTTAGATTCTCTTCTGGGGAGAGAATGAAGAAGATCTGATCAGTCGTGAGAGTGACATTAAACAACAAATCGGTACATTTTGGGAGCAAGGCCATTTCTTAGCAAGCCTGAAAGGCAAAGTGGTTCATCTTTCTGAAAGTGAGGTAGCCTAGACCTGGCATAAAGCCAACATGTTAATTTCATTTTTTACCCAAAACCTGAGGAAGCCTCATGAAACTGACAAGGGGTGGGATCTCCGAGAAGGGGCATGTGAGAAACACTGAAACTCTAAAATCACCAGAAATGAAAAAAGTTCAGGACTATATCTTGCTACATGCTGTGTTGGCTGCTGGGGTATAATGGTTCCCCCCTCCCAAAAGGATAATTGAGAGAAGGGGAGGAAGGGCATGCCAGACAGAGGGAACAGCATGGGCAAAGGCCTAGAGGTTAGAGAAGGTCTGCGTGTAGTGGGGGAAATGCAAGACACTGAAGGTGAATGGAGAGGAGAGGGCAAGGCGGACATGACCGATAAAGCAGCCAGGACAGTGGATCCTACAGAAGCCAACAACCTTCGATGGCAGTGGGTGGGAGAAGGGGGGACTGGACATGGCTCTTTCCGCTGCACCACGGCCAGTGAACTTGTCTCCCCAGAGCAACTCAAAGAACCTCAGGGCAGAGCCGACATCTTAAAGTTATGGATTCATCCCTAACAGGTCAGGTGACAAAAGACTACAAACCTGACTCCCAAATCTACGTCAAGCTCATCAAAGAGTGTGAACGCCTGGGAAGAGAGGGCGAGTTCTCCACCTGCTTCACTGAGCTACAGCGAACCTTCCTGAAAGATCGCCCACCCAAGCTTAAGAGCCTTATCCGCCTAGTCAAGTACTGGTACCAAGAGGTATGGCCGTCCTGTCCAGACAGGAGCTGATGGGGTGGATGAGAAGGAAGAGGGAGGAGAAGAGGGAAAAGGAAGCAAGAGGCTGGGGAGAGGAGGGGAGGGCAGAAGGAAAGAGAGGAAAGGGAAAAGGAGAAAGAAAGGAAAGGGAGGGGAGGGGAACAAGGAGGGAGAGGCTGACCGGAAGAAGGGGGAGGAGTAGGAAGGGCATGGCTTCTAAGACCCTACTACTTCATGCTCTTCTGTTCTTTCTTTGAATATAGTGTTCACAGTTATTTTAAAGCCCGCATTTGATCCTTCCATATCTCAAGTTTTGTGAATTTATTACTGTTTCCTCTTTTTTTTTTTTTCCGCTGGTCCTCACTGTTGGTGTCCTGTTTCATTGTGCGCCTGGTTATTTATGTGCCGGTCACTGTACTTGAAGTTATTTGTGAAATACTGTGAGGTTTTGGATTATGTGTCTTCCTGCAGAGGGAATTTTGTTTGCTTCTATAAGGCACTTAGGAACACCTCAAGTGCTTTCTCTCAGCTAATTTTCATAATACCTTTTTGAGGTAGAAGGTATTATTATCATTCACCTGGCAGATGAGCAAAATGAAGCTCCAAGAGCCGTCTCCCCAGAATCTAAGTTGTCCACCCAGACCAGACAGTGGTGGAGCCACGATTCAAACCCCCATTCACCAGAATCCAGGGCCCAGTGAGCCCTGTTTACCTTTTCCATAAATGGCGAGGCAGTGCATAATACTTTAGATTTTGTGGGTCATGTGGTCTCTGCCTTACCTACTCAACTCCTGTCTTTGTAGCCCAAAAGCACCCAGAGAGTGTCCATAAATGAATGGGTGTGACTTTGCACCAAGAAAACTTGATTTCCAAAAAGAAGCACTAAGCTGGATTTGGCCCAGGGGACATGTGCTTTGCTCAAAGCCAGATGAATCCACTTTCCTGGTTGTTTTTCCTCTTCTCAGTGTAAGCAGGAGCTTGGACGTCCCCTGCCGCCTCAGTACGCACTGGAGCTGCTCACCGTCTACGCCTGGGAGCGTGGGAGCAGGGAAGTGGACTTCGTCACAGCTGAGGGGTTTCAGACCGTCTTGGAATTAGTCGTGAACCACCGGAAGCTTTGCATCTACTGGACGAAGTATTATGACATTTACCATTCTGTTATTGGTCCATACCTGAGGAGGCAACTCCAGAAACCCAGGTACTCTATCCCTACAGGGCCTAGACCCCCACAGAGATGGACCCCCCACCCCACCCCCGCTCGGATATGGCTGTGGTGCCTTGGAAATGAGGAAGGGGGAGGTTCCACTTGTACTGGTCACCTCCTCTCTGACCCTGAGAGGCCGCCACTGTGCTGCCTGCTTTACAGATGAGTCAACTAGAGTTCTGAGAGGTAGGGAGCTTATCCAGACCTTGACAGAAATGAGTGAAACAGCTGAAGTTTGAACTGAAATGACAGCACCTACAGCAGTAGGAATCATTGTTCCCAGGGATGAAATCTTGCTGTAAGACTCACACATTCTAATACAATAGCAAGAATTATTTTCATTCTGATTGATATGTATCGGCCTCTTATTATGCTCCCAAGTACTGTGCGGAGCCTTCCACATGCCTTGGCTCAGCGTGTTCAACTGACTCCATTTCACAGATGAGGAAGCTGAGGCTTAGAGAGCTCCAGTGACCTACCCAAGGACACATCACTAATAAAGGGCAGAGGGGACATTTAACTCAGGTCTGTAAGGCCCAAGTCCTGGGTTCACTGCCTACCATGCAGCAGGGACCTGCTGTGCCCTTCCTCCGACCCCGAGTCCCACACTGCCCCAGGCTGGTGTTTTGCAAGAGCAGGAACACCTACACGGCCCAGCTCCTCACGTGTCCCTCTCGAAATGTCGCTCTTCAGGCCTGTGATTCTGGACCCAGCTGACCCAACAGGAAATGTCGGTGCTGACAACCCACCAGGGGGCTGGGAGCGACTGGCAGGAAAGGCCAGAGCCTGGCTGACTTACCCATGCTTTAAGAAATGGGACGGGTCTCCAGTGGGCTCCTGGAACATACAGGTGAGACCTTCTGCTTCCTCCCTGTTATCCTTCCCTCACCCCTCCGCACAGCTTGGGGCATACAGCTGGCGACCATTCTTTCCCAAGATATGGCTCTTGCTAGAGATCTCTCACCCTCATACAGGTTTGGGCTGAGCTCCCTATTTTATGGTAACTCTCCAGCCACATTGACCCCATTCACAGGGTTCCTAGAATTTCCACATCCTTTATTCAGAGTTCATTCTTTAATCAATGCTGTCTTGGCCGAAGGTCACTTTAACAACTCCAGTTGGCTCATTCTAATAATAATACTAAATGTGGCAACCACTGTGCATTAATATTTGCTTTGGGCTCAGATACTGTCCTAAGCCCTTTTTCACACATTATTTTATTCACTCTCACAATACCTGATGAGGCAGGTTTTCTACTCTCATCCCAGAGATGAGAAAGGGGGGCTCAGAGAGGTGAAGCCACCTACGCAAAGGCATACAGCGAGGGAGTGGTACAGCTGGGATTCAAACCTGTGAACTCCACTGCTAGTGCTCATTCCATTGTGTAATCGGCCAGCCCTGCATCCCCCTGCTTAGCGCCTGGCAAACAGGAGACTCAGATCCCCTGAGTGAGATGGGCATATCACGCAACTAGTAGTAGGGGCAGAAACTCCTGAACTGGGTTGTTTCCAATCTCAGAGTTGGGGTCTTTTTCCTCCTGGGGGATGGGGAGGGCGTCATAGGGGGTTCCCCAGGAAGCAGGCTACCAGAGGGAGTGTGCTGTGCGGGAGCCAACACTTGCAGAACGGGAGGAGTCCAGCGCTTGGACGCACAGCCCAAGGGCAGTGTCAGGCCACCCCTTCACCCCACCCCGACGGGGGGGGGGGGGGAGCCCTGGAGCTCCAATGGCCTTCAGAGCTGTCTTACAGCAATCCCAGGGGTCACGCCTTTCTACCTGCACTGTAGTGGTACCTGAACGCGGGCACCCCAGGAAGGGGCGTGGCCTTAAGCAAGGGGCTCTGCGCAGCCCGGGCCACCCTAAAGGGGACGATACCCAGAGCCTGTTTGCTGACAGCTTCCCCGGCAACTGGGACTTGCTCGTGCTTCTTCAGGGAGGATCCAAGTGGCATGTCACCAAGTCCACTGTAAATGCCAAGGCGGGATGACCCGCTCTCCAATGCGACCCTGCGCTGTATTTACCCTTTCAGATCTAAGAAGGCAGCCAAGATGCCTGGCTAACCTGTGCTCTCAAGACTCCTCAGCTCCATGGTTCCGGTCAGCACCCCGGACCCTTTCACTACCACAACACACAGCCGGCAGGGCCCCCTCCCAGGTGCAAGGAGGATAACCGAACCCACAGCTCACCTGTTGCCTCCCACGCGCAAACCAGCCAATCCTCAGCCTGCTTCCCCTGCCTTGCCTTTCCCTGGGAGCTATGCTAAAGGTTCCTGCCCCTGTGTTCGTGTTCCCCTCCCTCCCTCCGCCCCCTGAACAACCCTGTGCTTCCCCGTGTGGCGACTGCGCCTCCTATTTCTAGGGACCTGTGAGTATAAACCTCTTCCTTCATGAGGATATTTGTCTTTCACATTAGCAAAATAAATCAGTTTTTTTAAAGCCACTCCCACAGTCCCTCCCTCCGACCTGTTAAAATTTGGGGCCTGTCCCTCCAGCCTTTTCTCTGACTCTGCCTGTCTCCCTGCGCATGTAGAGTTTTTATAAAAGTGGGATTCTGCCTCCTACCCACTTTTGTCACCTGCTTTGTCAGGTTTATCACTCCACGCGAAGAGGAAAATGTTAGCATCATGTAACGGCGCCACTGCATTTTACCGTGTGGATACTCCGTCTCTGTTGTCTACTGAGCGCTTCAGGATTATAAGCCACATTACAGTGATCAGTAGATTTAGTTGAATTAGTAATTTGTTGCATAATTGGAAAGCCACATAGTACTCATTTTAATTTTCCGAGGAATTCCCATATTGTTTTCCACAGTGGCTGCACCATTTTGCATTCCCACCAACAGTGCATGAGAGTTCCAATTCCTCCACATCCTCACTAATGCTGTGTCTTTAGTTTTTTTTAAAAATATGTTATATAGTAGCCATTCTAACAGGTGAGAGGTGGTAGGTCATGGTTTTCATTTGCATTTGCCCAATGATTAGTGATGTTGAGCATCTTTTCATAGACCCGTGGGCCATTGGCACGTCTTCTTTGGAGAAAGGTCTCTGACTATTTGGCTCACTTTTTAAATGAGGTTATTAGTTTGGTTTTTTTTTTAAATTGTTTTACTATTGACTTGTAGGAGCTCCTCATTATTTTGAAAATTAACCCCTTCAGTTTTATGGTTTGCAAATATTTTCTCCTTTGCCTTTTCACTTTACCAATTGTTTCATCATTAGTTTGACGTAGTCCCTCTTGCCTATTTTCGCTTTTGTCACTGGCACTTTGCACATCCAGTCAGCTGTTTTCAGCAGGTTGCCAAGAACACACAATATGGGGATGGGCTATCTCTTTGACAAATGGTGTTGGGAAAATCGGACATCCACCTGCAAAAGGACAAAATTGGACCCTTCTGCTATAGCACACCCACAAATCAACTCAAAATGGACCAAAGACTTGAAGATTAAATAAATTAAAATACTACCTTGTCTTAATTACTATAATCTTAAAATAATTAGTAATATCTCATAGGAAACTGTGTTCTCTCTCTGTTCTTTTTTTTTTTTTAATCAAAATCCCTGGCTTCCCTTGCCTCTATTTGTATGTTAATTTTATAATCAATTTGTAAAGTTTCACCCAAAATCTAGGGAGGCGTTTAATTGGAGTTATGTAAATTGGTTTTGGAACAATGACATCTATATAATATTAAAAATCCCAATCTGTGAAGTTGGAGTTTATTTCCATTAAGTCTTCTTTAATGACTTTATGACTAAGTTTTATAATTGTTCCCTGAATAGGCCTTTCATGTTTTTGTCATGTTGTTCTTAGGGATTTTTTCCTGTTATTGTACGAAGAATGTTTTCTTTAATTGTGTTTTGTAATGGTTGGTTCCTGGAAGATGTAAATGTTTTCAGTAGGAATATCTGATAATAGCATTATGAGTGGTCTTAATACTTCCTTGAAGTTTCTAATTTTATCTACATTTAAACTTGCTTGTGTGACCCCCCAAAAATCAATAAAGCAATTTTTCTTGCAAAAAAAAGATTAATAAGTATTTCTCTCAGCTAAGTTCTGATAGTTGGTGAAAAACCAGCAAGCCCGGGTTATAGAAAGCTCTGGGGTGCTGGGTTTTGGAATTTCTGGCTCAAGTGCAAATTCCTGAGATTTGGAAACAGAGGCACAGTGTGTAAGGGGTGATAGCAACTGAAGCACCTGAGGCAACCAATCCTGAGTTCCTCAGAGACAGGGCCGTTTTCTGGGTAACTTCCTGCTGGGAAAACGAAACTGGGAAGAGCTAATGATTAGTCAGCAGAAATGAGGGTGGAGTTCACGGAGGGTGGAGGAGATTAGAACAGCCTAAAGGCTGTGGAAGAGAAAATGTGTCTGGTGAGGTTTGCAGTCCTGGGTTGGCAGGGGAACCCCAAGGTGCTCAACTTCAGGCTGAGGACTCAACTAGATTTTAGTGTACTGCCACCTTTGAAGCCCTGTGTGAGTGGCTCCAGATACCCCCTTCCCCTCCTACTCTTCCTCATACAAGCCCCCCCACCCCGTCTGGGAGGGGCCAGGGACCCTGGAGCCCCTGAGAGCCCTCCCTGCCCTGCACACGCACCCTCTTCCTCCTGATTTTGGCGCTATAATTTCCTCCTTTGTCCAATGCCATTTCTCTTTCAGGCGTCTCACAGGATCCAGCAGCTCTCTTAAGTGTTGCCATCTCTTTCCCATCATTTCTAGAGCTCTGGAGTGGAGTTGAAGGCTTGCGCATGGAATCAGTGCACCAACTGGATCCAATCTTGACCCCTTCTGCTTTCTACTTTCTAAAAAGTCCTCAGATGCCTTAGTCCCTCAATGGCGTGCTCTCTCAATTCCCAACCTGCTGGGTTGCCGACACGTTAAATGTATCTGTGCCTCTAACCCATAATCCACTCTTCCCCCTACACTTGAATACCCCCAGTGACGTGGCACTGACTACTGTGTAAATATAAACTGTATACACACTGCTAGCCTACCATCTCTCCCTCTGACCTCTGTCTGAACTTCATTCACCCTTTGACCCCATCTATCATCTCCTTTCTGTGAAGGCAGGTTTCTAGAAGCTCTCATCAAGATTATTCAGAGGCAGCGTATGTGCTGGCTCCTTGAGTGAAGGGGCAGAGAACCAATGAGTTTGAGTGAGACAGGGCCTCTGGTTTGGGTCAATCCCAAGGAAGAGCTCAAGTGTACACATTCTGGGGGGAGGAGGAACAGGGAAGCAACTGAAAAGTGAGTCCAGGTGGTGAAGATAGCAACAGCCATGGGCTGCCTTGGGGACTCTGGTGTCCACTCTTCAACCTATAGCTGCCTCGTTCTGTGCCAGTCCCTAAAGGCTATAATCTTGTAGCTTTATAATGTTTTAATCGGTGATATTGTATGAAAGGTGCTATTCTAAACTCTCCTTTCTCCTCTTTAAAAAAAAAAATCTTAATTCTTAAGACAGTTTAAAACGGTGTTTGAATTTTGAATTTTGAATGGTGTTTTTATTGGGATTGCATTAAATGTATAAACTAGGAAGAGTTGGCTGCTGCCACAATAGAGTGAGCAGTGAGAGCTTGCATGAGGTTTGAACCCAGTCTGCCAGCTTTGCAGCTGTGTGACCCTGGGCAAGAAGCCAAGATTCTCTGGTCCTTAACTTCTTCTCCTATAATGGTGTGATAATAACAGCACTTATGTCATGGTTATTGGGACAGTTACAGGAGACGTTTGTAAAGGGATGCAGGACAAATTCTGTAATTGTCCTCTATTATTGCCCGTGTTTAGAAGGCATCTTTCAGCCGGAGAGCAAGGTAGGGGCTCTCTGTTTATGTGAATCTCCTGACCATTTTTCACACAAATCCTGCACATTTCTTAAACGCCCTGGTTACATTACTCCATGCCAGCACTGTGCTCTGGGGGTCCTGCTGCTGTAAAAGCATTTTGTTCCGTTTTGTTTGATGCCCCAGAGTCGGGGAGCCCCAGGCAAGGTAGATCCGGTGCTGCGGGAGGGAAAGCCCAGGAGAGGAGACCGAAACTGCAGAGGGAACCGGAAGTGAGAGCAAAGGCCCAGAACGGCTGCAAGAAACGAAACTAAAAGCACGAAAGGAGGGGAGTCCTGAGAGGATGGGAGAAAGAGGGGAAGCTGGGGGAAACTGGGCCAGTCACATCCTTCAGTCTCCCAACGCCGGGGGCAGGACCGGGGCGTGGCGTGGCGCTGCGGGGCACTGGAGACATCCGAGATCCTGGGACACAAACGCAGAGGCGGGTGAGCGCACCCAGCCCACAAACCCGCACGCAGAACCCCTGCCACCAGTCGCCCCGGCGCTCAGCCATGGACGTGTACTGCACCCCCGCCGCCGCGCTGGATAGCCTGGTGACCAGCAGCCTGCAGCCGACTGCGGAGTTCGTGCGGACCACGCGGCGTGCGCTGGGGGCCCTGGGCGCAGTCCTGAGAGAGCGTGGGAGCCGCCCCGGTGCTAGGGGAGCTGCTGCCCCGCCATGGCGGGTACTTAAAATCACCAAGGTGGGCTCTCAGGGAGCAGGGGCGACCTCGCGGTCTCCGTTTGAAAATGGGAGGGGGGAGGGGCTTTATCGGTCTTTTCATTCATTTCTTTAACACTGATATAGCCCACTTAACTATGCTCCAGGGTTGTTCAAAGTGCCCTGAAGATATACTCCTGCTCGCAATACCTCTGCAGGGTAGGTACCAGTTACCCCCACTTAACAGGTGGGGAAACTGAGGCACAGAGCAGAAGTAACATGTCCAAGCCTGTAAGAAGTGCAGTCAGGATACAAAGCCAGGTAGTAGTCTGATTCCTGAATCTACGCTGCTAAGGGCTACCTCTTATTCATTCATTCATTCACAGAGACAGTCTGTTTCACCCCATCAAACAGACTATGGGCCCCCCTCACACTGCACCAGACCCTAAGGTGCAGATATAATAATTCTCTAGAATAGCCCTGCTAGCCCAACTTACTGAGAAATTACCCAACAATGAACTTCTTCTCATTAAATGAGTCTTATGTCACTTAATGCACACATTTAGTGAGGCAGAGATTACTGTCTCTGTTTAATGGGTGGGGACACTGAGGCTGGGTCACTTTTTGGCCTGGTACCTCTTCGTCACCCTGACACTGAGCTCAGGATGCCAGCAGGCTCAGGGAGGAGACAAGGGTCAGCTACTGTGTCCTCAGGGTAAACTCGGGGGTGCTACATGGACCCAGGAAACCTGGGTGGGCGAGAGGGAGGATACCTGGAGTGTATCAGGGGAAACAGACACTGTTTCACTCCCCTGAGTGTATCAGATGAAAACAGAGCCGGGGTGACCGCAGAGCAGCTAGTGGTTTCCTGGGGCTGAATCTTAGCTTGGAACACGGGAGAGGAGGAGGGGAGATGTGCAGCCCAGGCCATGTGGGGGCAGATCTCTGCCTCTGAGACAGGCTGGAGGATTTCTGCAGACCAAGGTTTAAGGATCTCTAAAGGTCTGGCATCCTGAGCTTCCTGGAAAACCTGGAACAGCTTTCAAGGCTGAATTTAGCTTATGGTCCTGAGGCTTTGAAGGAGGCCCTGGTGAAGTGGGCAGGGCTGTGGGTTTCATTTCTGTTGGTGAGGAATGGCTGATTCCCTGCTGGAGTGAGATGCATAAGATGAGCCTGGGACTCATGGTTGGACCAGAAAGCAAAGAAGGGGTCACAGTAGGAAACCCCCAGGGCCCACGTGAAGGGGTGCCCCTGCTCATCAAAAATGTCTCCTGGCATTGCCAAATGTCCCCTGGGGTACAGCTGCTCACCATGGGGAATCACCCTGTTAGAGATGCCCATGAAATCATTTGAAATGACACATTGTCTAGAATTTCTTTAAAAAAAAAAAAAAGCCTCCAACAAATGAGCAAATGTGGCAAAAGACGTCTTTGAAATCCTCTCTTCTTTTCTGTAGGTTTGGACACTTTCATAATAAAAACTATTTTTTAAGTGAATTAATGTATTGGGGTGGGGGTGGAGAATGTGGGTCTGGAGCCTGGCTCTCTGGGTTTAAATCACTGCGCTGTCCCTCCTGGCTTGCAGATCATGAGAAAGTGGCGACCTCTCCCTGCACTTTCGATTCCTGGTTTGTAAAGTGAGAGCAATCATAGCACCTTCCTCCAGGCTTGTTAGGAAGGTTAAATGAGATGATCGTTTGCAAAGCATGAAAGAAATGCTCAGTCTGTAATATTCCCCTGTGCTCTGTGCCTTTGTTGGCAGTGCCGATTGTGAGGGGCTGGCAGTGAATGAACTGGCTTACCACTGGGCAGGTAGCAATCCCTGCTGGGTGGGAAGATGCCCCCAGAGGGCTAACCCTGGTTCTTGCCTCTTACTGGCTGTGTTACTTACTTCACTGCTCTCAGTGTTATTCATTTTACTGCTCAGAGCCTCCCCCTGTATCTGTGACCACATGTAACCACATGAGGGCTGTTGCCTGTTGACAGTGAAATTATGGGTGCCAGACATTTGCCAGAGTGCCAGGCACAGAGCAGAGACTCCAATAATGTGCATTTCCTTCCTGAGTTCTTGAACTGGCAGCTTTGCAGAAAGAAGCACTGGTCAGAAAGGTCTCAGCAACTTGTATTCAAATTATATGACTTCTTTGTACTGATCCCAGGCAAAGGTCATAAACGTGTTCTACAAACCAGAATTTGTTTTGCCTACAGTTTTAATTATTTTTTATAGTTCATTGCTAACATTTAGAAATTATGGACTGATATATAAAAATTGCTTTTCTTGAAAATTCAGAACTGCCTGCCCTTTAGCCCACATTCTTGCGTGGCTTCAAATGCCAGGAGCTCTGTGGCCGCAGTCCCCTCCCAGCCCACTTGCCTGCCAGCCTGTGTGGGCACTAGAATTGGAGAGTGCAGACTTCTGAGTTGTTTGTTTGTTGTTGTTGTTTTCTTCATAGGGAGGCTCCTTTGGCCGGGGCACAGCTCTGAGGGGTGGCTGTGATTCTGAACTTGTCGTCTTCCTCAACTGCTTCGAGAGCTATGAGGACCAGCATGCTCAGCACAGAGAGATCCTCAGGGAGATGAGGGTGCTGCTGGAATCCTCATGGCAAAACCCAGTCCCTGGCTTGAGCCTTGAGTTTCTCAAGCAGGACACACCTGGGGTCCTCCAGTTCCGACTGGCATCCCTAGACCTGGACGACTGGATGGACGTTAGCTTGGTGCCCGCCTTTGATGCTCTGGGTGAGGGGTGCCTGTCCCGTTCCAGGGCTGCAGCATGGTCATTAGGAGTAAGACAGGGCTAACGGTTCCTGTCCTGCCACCATCTTGCTGTGTGACCTGGGCTGCCCTCTCTGGGCTTTGGTTTCTTGACTTAACATAATGGGTTTGGACCAGATAAGAGCCAAGAAGGCCCAGTTCCTCCTGGCTCCATGGTCCTGGAGTCACGGTGCTTGGCTCTTGCTCAAGCAACTGGGAAGAATTTCCTTCAGCCCCTGCCCAGTGCAGCTCAGCCCTTCCACAGATAGCCCAGAGGAGAAGGCAAATTCTACAGAATCTCATATTTTACCTTAAAAGCATCGATGTGATTTTTGCACCCTCCTTTGTCATGTACCCATGCTTGATTTAATATGATAATATACCTCTGAGTCTGCATCTATAAAATGCAGATAATAATCGAAGGACAATAGAAATTTGTACTGGGAAAGACTGTATGTGTTAACACATGTAATGAACTCAGAACATGCCTGACACATGCTAGGGCTGTATGAGTGCTTGCGATTCTTATTTCTATTATTATTACTATTATTGATATTATCATGCACCATGGTGTTTGGGGGGTAGATATCTTGAGTTCATCCGGGTTACAATGTCCTGGCTACAGCTACACTCTCCCACGCCTGTCTACCCACCCTATTATTAATCATAATAGCTACTCCTTATCCAATGCTTAACTTTTCCAAGAAATTGACCTGTTTTATCTTATGAACTCCTCAAAACAAACCTATAAAATCTGACTGTCTTGCCTTCCACTTTACAAATAGGGACACTGAGGCACAGAGACATACAGTAATTCACCCGAAGTCACACAGCAAATAGTGATGTCAGGAACCTAGGAAGTTATGGAGGGTGCTTACTTTTCCCTAGCCAGCCCTGGGAAGGTGGGTGCATACTGTAAAGTCAGCCGACTCTGCCTTCCAATCCTGCCTCCAGCTATATACCCCAGGGCAGAGCTCTGAATTTCTCTGTGCCTTGGTTTCCACAGCTATAAAACGAGGTGAAGAATTGTAGGGTTTTAGTGGGGAACCCATGAGGGGATTCATGTACAACTTTCAGCACAGTGCCTGGCATGTTGTCAGTGCTCAAACAATATTAGCAATTATTGCTAAGGAATCAGAACCTCTCACCTTATATTTCTCTGGCATCACTTCTCTCAGGGTTCCAATTAATTAAAGGTGTGTGCAGTGGTGTTTGGGTATAGCCTGAGGGAGCCTCCGGGAGGAAAGAACTGCCAGGCTATAGGATTCCCGACTCAGCAGGAAGCATCATTCCTATTTAACCTCCTGGGAATGAGGCTGCACTTCTTCCCCATCCTCTGGGGGCTGCCTGGCCATTTGGGAGCAAGGGGCCCTCCCCTCTGGTCCAGAGCTTTCCTCCCTGCCTCCTGAGAAGCTCCAGGCTCTTCTCATCTTCCAGTGCCCCTGCTCAAGTACTCCTTCCTCTCTTTCTACTCCCCAAGCTGAGCTCAGCACCAACACTGCCTGCCTTCCTGGGTCCCCAGCACCCTTCCTCACTCACAGGCCTTCATGTTCACAGGGCAGCTCGGCTCCCACATCAAACCCAAGCCCCAGGTCTACTCCACCCTCCTCAACAGCGGCTGCCAGGGGGGCGAGCATGCAGCCTGCTTTGCAGAGCTTCGGAGGAACTTTGTGAACACTCGGCCATCCAAGGTGAAGAATCTGATCCTCCTGGTGAAGCACTGGTACCGCCAGGTGAGGCCACTAGTGAGAGTCTTTGCTCCAGGCATGTGACAGTTTGAATTTGTGTCTCTGTGACAGTGCAAATATTTCCTTCTGTCTGACAGCACTTCATGTTTCTGGGAATTGTATGTTCATATAATTTGTTCATTATTTCCTACTGGGTTAGCTGCCTTCTTGTTGTTGTTTGGTTGGAGCTCTTTATATATCATGGGTGTGCAAACCTAGTCTCCCCATCTGTGGCTTATACTTTCACCTTATTTATAAGCCTTTTGTCACAGAAAATGTTTGCATCTTAATGTAATCAGTTGTGTTCATCTTTTTCTCATGTGATTTGCGCTTTTTGGTCTTGTTTAAGAAGGCTTTGCCTATTCTGACTTTCTAAAGTTATTCTCCCATGTTTCTTTTTAAAAGAGTTTAAGACTTTCTTTTCAGAGTTAGGGCTTTGAAACCATTGGGGATGTTTTATGTATGACACGAAGTCCGCAGAGTTGGTGCAGCCCCCTCCCCAGCCTCAGGAAGGCTGCCCTGCACTGCGCATGCCTGTTAATAGACTGCTGTGTATTGGAGAATAGGGGCCCAGCCTGTGACTGCAGAAGAGGGAACAGGCTGCCTGAAGTCTTAAGGCACATGGCTTGGTCCTCCTGCTGGACCATTCGTCCTAAAGCAGGTCTGGAATGAGGAGATGCCACATGCCAATTCTTGCTCAACCATCGACTTGCTCTGTGGCCCTGGGCAAGTTCTGCCATACTTTTACTTGGGGAATAACAGTCTCAGTCTACCCGCTGGCCTCGCCTGACTGCTCCCCCCTCCTGGGGGCTTGAATCTAATACCTCTCCCTCCCCACTACTATATGAGCCAAGCCCATTGCTGAAGCCCCAGCAGTGAGGGCAGATGAGAAACACCAGGTTGCTTTTGGAACAGGCTTGAGATACAGCCTCTCGTTCCAGGCTCAGCCTGCTGGGTCTCCACCCCAGAGACTGGGAGATGCCCCAAAATTCTACAGAGAACTAGCGGTCCCCTCCCCTTTATCCTCTGAGCGCCCTGCCCTGCCCTCTTACAGGTGTGCCCACAGAAGGGGAACAGGGAGATGCCCCCAGCCTATGCCCTGGAGCTGCTGACCATCTTCGCCTGGGAGAAGGGCTGCGGGAAGGAGGCCTTCAGCCTGGCCCAAGGCCTCCTGACAGTCCTGGGACTGATCCAGCAGTATCTGCACCTGTGTGTTTTCTGGACCACCAACTACGGCTTCGAGGACCCTGTCGTTAAGGAGTTCTTGCTTCACCAGCTTGAGAGACCCAGGTACTTCCTAGCACCCCGCCACCTGCTCTCCCGTGCCTGGGTCATGGGGAGGCAATTAACCATGATGAAGCAGGTCGTGTCCGCTGAGGGCCAAAGCCAAATGCCACATGTGTGCACTTTCTAATGCAGTGGATTCGGCCCAGATGCAAATCAGAATCACTTGGGGAATTCTTAGAAACATACTGCATATTCTGGACGTGAGTGTTTTGGTGACACAGACCACATTTTGATGACTTTCTATGAAGTGAACACACCTGTGAAACCCCCATTCGATCAAGGCAGAATATTCCAGGCCCCCAGGAGCTTTCCTCATGCTCCTCCCAAAGGTGACCCATTCTGTTACCAGTACAGTTCTGTTTTGAAATCAAATTTAAATGGAATCCCACAGCACGCCCTTTTGTGTCTGTCTTCTCTTCCACAAATGAAGTCTCTGAGATCTGTCCATGTAGTTGCGGATAGGTGCGGTTCATTCTCTTCCATCGTGTGGGTTTGTCACAATACGTTCTCCTCTCTACTTACGATGCCTGTTTGGGGCGTGTCCACTCTGGGGCTCTTACCCAGAGGGCTGTGATACACGGCCTTGTATTTCAGTGCATGCACATATGTGCTGGACTTCTATCTAGGGATGGAATTGCTAAGTCATAAGGTGTCACACAGAAATAGCTGGGCTGGCTCTGGTGGTTCTAAGGTGCAGGTGGAATTGAGGATCGTTGCTGTTATTTAATATTTACCACAGCCCATCATATCAGGCATCGCTATTGTCCCCAATTTGAAAATGAGGAAACTGAGGCTCAGAGAAGTCAATCACCTGCCTCTGGTCACACGGCAGGAAAGTTGCCAAATTGGGATTGGAGCCAGGCCAGCTTGACTCCAGAGCCCCTGACCTTGACCATCTTACCAGCCAGAATCTTCTTGTCCCTTTGGACTTGCAGGCCTGTGATCCTGGACCCGGCTGACCCGACATGGGACGTGGGGAATGGGGCAGCTTGGGCCTGGGATCTGCTGGCCCGAGAGGCAGAGTCCTGCTGTGAACGCTCATGTTTTCTGCAGGCTGTAGGGGGCGCTGTGAAGCCCTGGGAGGTGCCAGTGAGTGAAGGCCTCCTGGGCTCCTCGGATTGTACACCTAATTTATGTGCTCAGTGTTTTCTGAGCACCTACTATGCACTGGGGGCCATGGGGTGTGGACCTGGGTTGAAAAGCGAGGACAGCAGGCATGTGAAACAATCTAATCGCTAATCTTTGCGCAGTTACTCTGCTTACCAAGCTGTGTTCGCCCACTGCAGGGGGACCTTTTTATAATATATCCCTGTCATAAGGACCCCTTTTCTAATCCACAGAAAGGCACCACCTGGGCAGCCTCTCGCTTCCCCTCCCTGAGCCTCAGTCACCCTGACTACACGGTGGGAGGGGGCTGGCGATAGAAGGAACATAGAGATCCTTGCATGTGTAAAACAGTTCCTTCCACAAACTTCCAGGGCCTTCCACGCCCTGGGTGCTCAGGTTTGGACCTCCCCATCCTGCAAGACCCCGCCCAGGAGACCTCCAAGGACAGCAGCAGCCTCGGTGCTGTGTGCCCAGGGGCAGGGAACAGGTGGCCCTTCTGCCCAGCACCTGTCTTCTCCACGGTGGCCAGCATTGCCCCCTCTGCACTGGATCTGTCCCAGGTCCCCAGCAGGGAGCTGGACCGCTTCATCCAGGACTGCCTCAAGCCCAACACCCTGTTCCAGAGGCAGGTGAGCAAGGCCATCGATGTCATCCTGGGCTGCCTCCGTGAGAAGTGTGTCCACAAGGCCTCAAGGGTCAGCAAGGTGAGTCCACCAGGGGGAGACACAGACGGGACCCTAATGGGAGGACCACCGTGGGGGCGGGAAGAAGTCACAGACACACGCTGGGGGCGGACAGAGGAAGTGGACATCTGCAGAGGGTAGTTTGCTGGCTGGAGGTAGATATTTACATGCCAGCTTTTTTTTTTTTTAAATGATACAGTTTTTTAAAAACCTCTATTACCATATTCAGATCACTTCCCTTCTTTGCACAAAATCCTCTGTGGTTTTGCAGACTGCTGAGGCCTCCATGCCTGTGGATCTGGCCCTGGTCTCTTGCTGACCTTCACTTACTCCACCCTTGCCTCCTGGCTCTTCCTGAGCTCAGGGGGCACACATCCCCATGGGCTGTTTTCTCTTTCTAGTATGTTCTTCCCCCATCCACTTGGCTCTCTCCCTCCCCTCCTTTAAGCCTGTGGTCCAAGTCCCCTTCTCACGAAGGCCAAACTGCTCAGGATACAATTGCACTCTCTATGCCACTCGCTCCCAGGCCCCTTGCTGTGGCCTCCACACAGCACTTAGCACTTTCTGGGAGCTGCTGCTTGCAGACTGCTCCTGCCTCCGCCCCCCCATCCCCCTGATGCAACTAAGTACCAGGAGGGAAGTAATTCTATCCACTTGCATACCGCTGTACGTTATCACTCAATAAACATCTGCTGAATGCGTGAATGAACAGGTGGGCGGATAGACAGACTGATTAACTGAAATAGGCCAAATACATCTGCAAACTCCTGGTGGTCCCAGGACCCCAATTTGTGACCTGTGATCCACATGTACTGCAGATGTTTGGCTAAAATCTTTGACCACTGCTCCCACTTGGTCCCTCCTCGCCCCCCAACCACCTCTATTATCTGTTGCTGCACATTGGCTGACTTTGTACAGCGTTGTGGGTCGGAAGGTAAATCAGGCAGAGGTAGTCTGCCTCTGCCAGGCTTCTGTGGTCAGAGGTCACAGGGCTTATGCAGCCTGCATCTGTCTTGGTGTCCCCAAGACCCAATAGCAATGAGAGAGCAGCTTCAGGGCCACAGGTGGGGGGCTGCTGGTGGGGCTGTGGTCTGACCACTCCCCAACCAGGCTCAAGTAGAGTCACTGGTCTGAGGTGTTCTTTTCTTTCAGGGGGGCTCATTTGGCAGGGGCACAGGCCTCAGGGGTGGCTGTGATGCTGAACTTGTCATCTTCCTCAACTGCTTCGAGAACTACAAGGACCAGGGTCCCCGCCGCGCAGAGATTCTTGATGATATGTGGGCACAGCTGGAATCCTGGTGGCAGGACCCGGTCCCCGGCCTGACCCTCAATTTTCCAGAGCAGACCACGACCGAGGCTCTGCAGTTCCAGCTAGTGTCCCCGGCCCTAGAAAGCTGGATGGATGTCAGCCTGCTGCCCGTCTTTGATGCCGTGGGTGAGGGGTGCCCAGCCTGAGTCTTGCAGGGACTGGGGAACATCTCATGTGGTCCTCCTTGTGATCCTAATTCCCCTTCACCAGGCGTTGGAAACTCATCATCACTAATCCATAGCTATTTAGTACTTTTAAAACTTTACAACAGTTTTTTTTTATTTTTTAAAAGATTTTACTTATTTATTTTTAGAGGCAGAGGACGGGAGGGAGAATGAGAGGGAGAGAAACATCAATGTGTGGTTGCCTCTCTCGCAGCCCCCACTGGGAATCTGGCCCGAAACCCAGGCATGTGCCCTGACTGGGAATTGAACTGGCAACCCGTTGGTTCGCAGCCTGCACTCAGTCCACTGAGCTACACCAGCCAGGGCTACAACAGTTTTAAGTATAAAGTGTTTCAAACATACAGAAAACTACAGACATCACACACCCATGTACTCCAAATGCAATTTAACAAGTGTTAACAATTCTCCAAGTCTGCGTGAGGGTTTTTTAGGATGAGAATTAAATGTTATAATTTCCTTTCTTATAGTGAAGGGTTTACTTTATGGTTAATTTTCTAACTTTTTGAGGTAAATCTTAGCTTAGGAATCGTCAGTCTTAACAAAAGCAATGAAGGCGATCACTTCCCACTAAAGATCCACGCTAGCTGCATAACCAATGTTTTATGTGGATAATTTTTATTGTCACTTAGATCTAAATCTTTTGTACTTTTAATTATGACATTATGATTTGTTCTTTCATCCGTGAATATTTGGAAGTGGGTTTTCAAATGAATGTTTTCGGGTTTTGTTCATTTGCGTACTTCGGGCACTTAGTCATTTTTTTTCTATTTTTTTCAATTTATTTTTCAATTATAGTTGACATATAATATTATACAGTATTATATCAGTTTCAGGTGTACAACATAGTGATTAAACATTTATCTACCTTATGAAGTGATCCCCCTGATATGTCTAGTACTCATCTGACACCATACACAGTTATTACAATATTATTGACTATACTCCCTGGGTTATCTTTTCCTATTTTTAATTGTAGTCAGAAAATATACCTTCCAAATATCAGTTCTTTGGAATTTGGTGGCACTTCCTTGGTTTCCCACAGTTGAAAAGAATGCATGCTCTCCACCATTGAATGGAGGCTTCTAGATGGATTCTTTGGATCTGGCTTATGACCTTTGTTCAGATCTATCTCACTTATTTTTCCCTCATTTGGTCTATGAATTCATGAATGGGATACCAGAATCTCCTCCTCTGAATGCAGTTTAGGAGTTTCTCCTTGTAATTCTGGAAAGTTTTGATTTTAATATGTTGAGGCTATATTATTAAGGAGCATGTAAGTATATAATTATGTTTTTACTGGCTTGTTCCCTTTATCACTAAGTAATAACTCTCATTATTTCTAAAATATTTATTCACCTTAGAGCATTTTGTCTGATATTCATAGTGCTGCACTGGTCTTTTGAGAGTGTTTTCCTGAAATACCTTTTTCCATTTGTTTATTTGTAAGGGTATATTATCAAATTTTAATTGTACCTGTTATAAATAGCATAAAACTAGAAGACAAAAAAATGGAACAAACAAGAGTAACAATAATTTTTAATTTATTGATTTTCTTTAGAGATAGAAGAAGAGAGAGAGAGAAACATTCAGTTGTTGTTCCACTAATTTATGCACTCATTGATTGCTTCATGTATGTGCCCTGACTGGGGATCGAACCCACAACCTTGGCATATCAGGATGACACTCTAACCAACTGAGCTACGTGGCCGGGGCAATAGTGTAATGATTTTGAGGGGGTTAATAATATAGTAGAACCAACATACAAGACACTAACAATAAGAAAGGTTGTTTTCTTTTGCTTTTTTAATACCTTGTGCAAATTAAAATCAATGAACATAATTAGCAACATTTTCTCCTTTTTCCTGTTCTTCCTTCTGGATTCATTTACTTCTTACAGAAATAGATCCTGTAGTAGTACTTCTTCAGAAAGGGTTTATGAGGGATAGTTTCTCAGACTTTGCCTAAAAATCCTTTCTGTTTCAGCTACACTCCTGGAGGAAACGTTTCACATTTCTGTTCCTTAGTTTCTACTGTCTTCTGATCTATACAGTTGCTCATGAGAAGTCGGCTGTCTACTTCTTTGTTGATGGTGTGTGTGTGGGGGGGGGGTTATTTTCCTTTTTGGTAGCTTTTAAGACTTTTCTTAGTCCATAGTATTGTTCAGTTTCTGATATGCGTGCATGTTGATTTCTTCTTAATTATACTATTTGGAATTTGTTGTGCTTATTGAATCTGAGGAGGCGATTCTTCCTTTAGTTTTGGGAACATGTCTCCCAGTGTCTCTTCAAATATTGCCTCTCCTGTTTTCTCTGTTCTCTGCTTCTGGAACTTCTGTTTAATGGTATCTCACTTCATCCTCCACGTCTCTTCATTGCTCCCATTTTTCCCATCTCTCAGGGTTGCCTGCTGCTCAGTTGCTCAAAAACCTGTCTTCCAGTTTACTTTCTTCAAATGTGTCTAATCTGCTGCCTAACCTTAGTTTTTAAAAAATTGCAGTGACACTTCTGGCCAAGATGTAGGCGTAGGTGGACATGCTGAGCCTCCTCTCACAACCAAGATTAGGGACAACAAAAATATAGAACAAAAAAAAAAAGAAAAGAAAACCCAATCAGGACAGAGAAAAAATTGAATAGTGCGGGAGTCCGACAACATTCACCCAGACAAGTAAGAGGGGCGGAGTCAGTGGCCAGCGGAGTCCATGGCCAGGGGAGTTGGGTCGCAGCTGGTCACGCAGGCACACAGGCGGGAGCAAACCCAGCGAGGCGAGCAAGGTGGCTGACCACGGACACAAATTCACGCACAGATAAACCAGGCGAAAACAGGCAAAGGACAGACTGTGCGACACAGGGCCCCAGCGCCAAGAAGTGAAGCCTAGAAGCACCCATTGAAAATACTTGTAGGGGCTGAGGTGCCAGGAGGGAGTCCCAGCCTCACAGGAGAGTTCACTGGGGAGACCTGCGGGGTCCTGGAGCGTGCACAGGCCCACCCACATGGAAATCAGCACCCTAGGGGCCCAATTTGATGGGGGAAGGAGGCTGAGGAGATGGGAAGCTGCAAGAGAGCGTAGAACAGGCGCTATTGTTCTCTCTCGGACCCCGCCCCCACATCTAACATCACAACCTAGCGACTGCGCTGCCCCACCCTGGGGAACACCTAAGGCTCCGCCCCTCACTACATAACAGCCTCGACCAGACAAAAACAGAAAGACCAAAACAAAGGATGGCTCAGACGGGAGAGCAGACTGGGGCCCCAGAGCTGATTCATCTGAGCGACCAGGAGGTGGTCAGCCTATCAGAAGCAGAGCTCATAGCACTGGTAGTCAACCTATCAGAAGCACAGTTCAAAACTCTGGTGATTAGGAAGCTTGCAGAATTGGTTGATTTTGGTCGCAAATTAGAGGAACAAATGGAGGCTACAATAAGTAAAATGAAGAAAAACACACAGGGAACCAATAGTGATGGGAGGAAAACTGGGACTCAAATCAATGGAGTGGACCAGAAGGAAGAAAGAAACAACCAAACAGAAAAGAAGGAAGAAACAAGAATTCAAAAAAAATGAGGAGAGGCTTAGGAACCTCCAGGACATCTTTAAACATCCCAACATCCAAATTATAGGGGAACCAGAAGGGGAAGGGGAAGAGCAACAAGTGGAAAACTTATTTGAACAAATAATAAAGGAGAACTTCCCCAATCTGGCAAAGGAAATAGACTTCCAGGAAGTCCAGGAAGCTCAGAGAGTCCCAAAGAAGGTGGACCCAAGGAGGAACACACCAAGGCACATCATAATTACATTAGCCAAGATTAAAATGAAGGAGAGAATTCTAGAAGCAGCA